>CM022771.1:6494072-6589072 GCA_012411365.1 Ameiurus melas | reverse complement strand
GAGTCCTTTGCTGATTTGGAAACACCAATTTAGGTGTTTATAAGGTGGCCAATCGAAACAGTTAATCGTCCTAAGAGCGTACGGCATTGTTACTTGGTACCAAAATGATGGCACTGTACGGTACCTCTTTCTTTATACTATTTGTACCACGGCAGCGTTGAATTCTCAAATCTGATCGGTCAGACGGTAAGGATAAGGTCCTTTAAGAGCAGCTCTGACGGTAGTGCCGTCTTATCGTTGAGCTGTATGCTGGACGCCAGGGTTGTGACGATACCGTAAACGTATCTTATGATCTTATACCAGCTGAAGTATCACGATACAGAGTTAATTTATCATTCAAGTTTACCAAATGAACCAAATTTACAGAAATGAAAAGACAAACCAGATTTTCCTACGAATAATTTATTAAGGAGAACGAATAACTGGCTATTAGGGAGGGGGAGGGAGTAAACCTCAAGAACAATTATCAAGTGACTAATTCAACGTGCGACATGTTGCATCTGTTGTTCTCAAGAGCAGTGAAATAATGCAAATGGAAATTGTCATCAGAGTACTAAGCACACATTAGAAGTAAAGAACTGACTGGAAATGAACAGCAAAAAAAAAAATCATAAAATTGGGAACGTTAGCTTGCTTACTATCAAACACAGCTAATTTATTTACACGCAGTGGTTAGCATAATATTAGCTTGCTTATTTGCAAAACTGGCTAATTGTAGTGTATATATACACAGCAGTTAGCCTATCGTTAACTCGCTTAAAATCTTTAAACATTAAGGTAAAGAATTTAGGTTAAATTAAGTGACACTAACCTTTATGTATGCTGCAAGTGGCATATATACAGTGGCATTGGCAGTATTTTGAGGCTTTAGTATCGTGATAGTACCTAGTATATCTGGAATATAGGCACCCCTAATGGATACTTCATGTAATCTAAGACTAATAGGAAACAGATTAAAAGAAGTTATCTTCAGTTACACCTTGTTAACTAAGATGTTTAGGATTTATGGAAGGAGTCTCCAGTTTTAGAGCATTGTAACAGTCGGTAATATTTTGGGGGTTTTTCCTGTTATGGGAGTCTTTTTTGCATTTGGGTTTCTTAATAACATAACACCACTTTTTTGGTCTTAATAGAAAAGAGAGTGGCTCATGATGCAGCGATTGTTCTTAGTAGTTATAACAGGATGTGATAACAGGAACTCATTTGTGTCATGTACACGCCATAAAATAAACGTAACTGTCAAAAATAATCGTTAGCTGCACCACTAATTTAAAGAGTTATGGTTTTCCAGATTCATTGATTTGTTTTATTTTTAAATGTATATTGCATACCAGAAATTTATTTGCATTTCATTCAAATAGATACTACTCCAGAACTCGGCGTGAGAATATTAAGTGCTTGTCAATCTCAACAAGGCCCCCACACTAATGCAAGGTGACTGTATTCAGTACATTGTTTTACTGGTTCTGTACATGTTTTTCAACTAGACATCTTGCTCAAGTTCTGATTTGTCCAATTCTGACCAAACAAATTCAAAATAAAGACCAAATAAATATCCGCTGCCTGCCTTACTAATTTGAAACGTTTGAGGCTAAATTAATTTTGTTTGCTCTGAGCGCTGAGGCGAATGCATGAGTATGTACATTGACTCTTAGTTTTTAATACCTGGAATTAATAGGATCGACTTTAACATGAGCCAAAAGCAGGATGGTGACTTGATGACAAAAAAAGTGTGTATATATATATTGTGTGTGTGTGTGTGTGTGTGTGTGTGTGTAGTATATATATAATATATATATTACACACACACACTATAAGAATGTAAAACTGTAGTATTTGTTAGCTCTATAGGGTCAAAAAATGTCGCCAATTACAAGCTGATTGATTTGAATAGCTTTGCTACTCATTGCCCAACACTGCGTTATGTACAAGCAATGTGATTTGTGTTTTGATGTGAGAAATTTAATCTTGTAATCATGTTTGCAAACACGTGCTGTCGTTTTTAATCCAGTTGTCATAACTACCCAATGTTTTTGCCAAAGTCTCACAAGATAATGTTTTCTGGTGAGGCAAGAAAGATGGATAAATGTGACCATGACTGTGCCATTCAGCTAGAAAAATTGCTAGGACGCGATACACAGCGGTTTATTTAGAAAGGTTCAGCCACAAACAACTGGTTAAAATTGAAACGTTACCTGCGTTTTCATAAGAGTAATGTCATGAGGCCAACAATACAGTGGCCTGTGAAGTGTTTTGATACTTTAGAGCAGGCTGTACTGTTTCCTATTAAATTGTTGTGTAAGAGGAATGAAACATTTTAAGACATGCTGTTAGAGGAAAATCATCAACTCTGGGGTGAAAACAATAATTCCACTTTACATCAGGCTGCATCATAACACCACACGTCAGGAGCGGATAATCTCTACAGTATGGCTACTCTGTTGTCCCCTCCCTGGAAATTGATGTACTTGTTTTGTTTCTTAGTCTGTATTAAATGTACTTAACTAGATACAGCCCCCCTCTGAAAGTATTGGAACAGCATGGCCAATTCTTTTGTTTTAGCCATACACTGAAAACATTTGGGTCGGAGGTCATGGAGAAGATGAACGAGACGATGGATCAAAATCGCAACTTTCATTTTGTGATATTTACAGCTCGATGTGTTGAACAGCTTAGAAAATGACACCTTTTTTGTTTGAACCCACCCATTTTTCAAGTGCCACCAGAGCTGGCATGTTCTAAATGTGTTCAACAACTTCGATGTAAATAGCAGGAAGTGAGTGCTGAACTTCAGATCTGTCATATGATCTTCATCTTATGATCTCCAACCCAAATGTCTTCAGTTTATAGCAAAAGCAGTAATTGGCCTTGCCGTTCCAATACTTTCGGAGGGGACTGCAACTAGCTTGCCATGCATGGTTATGTTGGCTGCTGTGGGGTTTTTTGTTTGTTTTGGTGGTGGGTTTATTTATTTATTTATTTATTATTATTATTTTTTAAATAACCTAAACATTTAGGCTAACCAAAACAAAGGACTGGACAACACAATGGAGCTTTTACTTGCTCAAGGGGTAGATTGACTAATTTATTGGAGTTCCTTGCTTAGGTTCCAAGTTGTTATTCTTGTTGAACTTAATTAATTTTGGGCTCACCTCCGTGGGTTTCTGGTGCCATCCACAAAGATTTCAGGTTACGTTGGTGTTCCAGTGGGAGGATGTTTCAGTCAGATCTCTAATTCATGACCATGTGCTTTTGGAAGCGTAGCTGTTCATTTTGAAATATTAGGTCTGGCACGAGTAATTTTTATTCTCAGGTATTCGTTTGTATTCATTTCTCTTAGTGTTTGGAAGCTTTGTTTTGCCTTCTACTCCAAGCTCAAGGCCTGAGTGAATGTGCAAGATGAACTACTACACAACACCCCAGAGCCGTAGTGTTGTGGCTGAGCAAGTTCAGCGCACACCACTGTAAAGCATGTGCATGATTGCGTCTTTCAATGCGTGTGTTCCAATCATCACTCAATTTGACGCAAGTTGGACTTAAAACGATTCAGAAACGTGTCTGCTGTTGGCAGTGGCGTAGCTGTGAACTACATTCTGTGGGGTCATGACCATTTTCTTGATCTGTACAATTGAATTGATGTGTGCAATGTGCTCATGCCTTTTGAGTGGATGCTAGACAGCAGTCGGTGGTGATGCCGTGAATTTTTCACCCAATCTTGACCATAGATTTACATTTAGAGTACCCGCAGCGGTTTAGAACGGCAAGGTCAATTCTATTGTTTTTGCTATTCACTGAATTCATTTGGGTTTGAGATCAAGAGAAGAGCGAGAGAAAAGATCAGAATTTCAGCTTTCATTTACTGATATTTTGTGTCTAGTTGTGTTAAACAACTTGGAACATGGCACCTTTTGTTTGAATCCACCTGTTTTTCAAGTGGTCAAAAATATTGGAACACGTGACTAAGAGGGATTTCTTGTTACCCAGGTTTGCCCTGTTCGATTGATTGTTTAAATGGGTAATAGCTCTGAATGTCTAAGCATGGTCTGATACCTGGGATTTGCCTGTGAAGACTGCATTTATTGTTAAAAAGGATTAAAAAACATGAAGACCTGAGCGCTGGCTATGGGAGAAAAGCAAGCCATTCTGAAGCTGATTAAAAAAGGGAAAATCTACCGGAGCCATTGCACAAGCATTAAGCATGGCCAGTACAACAATTTGGAATGTCCTGAAAAAGAAAGAAACCGCTGGTGTACTAACAGTCAGACATGGAACAAGTCAGCGGAGGAAAACAGCAGTTGATGGAAATGTTGTGAGCGCTGTAAAGAAAAACCCTCAACCAACAGTCACCAACAACCTCCACAGAGCCGGGGTGAAGCATCACAATCTACCATTCCAAAAAAACTTTGAGAGCAGAAATATAGAAGCCATACCACAAGATGCAAACCACTCACCAGCACCCTGCCCCACCCCCATTTATTCCAAGCAAGTGATGTGCAAACAAATATTAAGTGTTACTTACGATTATCTGTTCTTATACTTTTGTTCCCCCCCCCAAAAAAGGATGGTCTGCCACCAAAAGTGCCCTGTTCTAATTCTATGTAAATATCAGGAAATGAAAGCTGTAGTTCTGTAAATCTATTGTCTGATTCATTTTCTGATATCAAACCCAAATGTTTTCAGTAGGAAAATAAAAAGAATTGGCTTTGCTGTTCCAATACTTTCAGAGGGGACTGTATAACCTGTAGTTTTAAAAATAGTAATTTATGCATTCACACTGACTCTTACAACAGTACTGTACTGTACACTCTAGTTCTCTAGAACTCAATGAAAAATCTTGTGTGGTAGCACTACTTGCATTGCGCACGAGATTGGGTGGAAAAATTCATGTCGTCACCATGGCATCACCATCCGCTTCATATCGCTTTGCTTGTATTTCCTCATTTGTAAGTCGCTTTGGTTAAAAACATCTGCTAAATGCATAAATGTAATCTACATTAACAATGTTGCCATAAAATATCTTAATGACCGCTCCACTGAACATAATGACAACGTAAAAAAGCAACCAGATTTTACTGCGATTATAGCTCAGTTACTACACCAAAGAACAATGTTATTTGACACACACTGTATGTCATGTTATGTTAACCTCCATGAATAAACATTTAAGAATAGGTTCTGTTATACCTTCTTTTTTTTTTTTTTTCTTCCTAGGAATGTCCTAGTAATCATAGATTATGGATTAAGGTTCACAAACATGCTGATGTGGCCCAGACTGAATTTGAGTTTGACACCATTGATCCAGACGGGGGAAAAAAACGATTCTCTGCCCTATATAGTACATTATGTTCAAATTGTGAGCCATGTGGGATTCACTTAAACTCTGATAACTTCAGGAAGATCATTTCATGGGGCCTAAGAACAACTATTGATCAAAGACACAGTTAGACATCAGTCTGTAGACACATCCCTGAAACATAGTCAGACTAATAGAAAATGTTATTTGAAAATGGATTATTGCTTAAAAAAAGCCATTGGCTTGTGGAACAGAGAAAACAGCGGTATAATTTTGGGGTACTCCAACTTACGCACAAGGTGAGCACCTACGTTCTACTTACGTACGTTTTACTTCTGTCGTTGTTGCATAGCTACTGAAATGGGCATTTCAAAAGTTTCTTGAAATTAGGATTTGCACATCAGTCTGCCTGTAAAATTCAGTGTATATTCTGTTTGTTAAAGATTGTGATGGCATTGAGAATAATAATTTGGTTTAATGTATTAAATAGTGTAGTTTTAATTTTTAATGAGGACAAAGAACAGCAGTCTTCAGGAGAATGTGGAACTAAAGTTATACAACTAAACTAAAGAAAAACTTCTGTGCTCTATAATAGTTAATGGTGTCCCTTTTATTTCAGGAGGAGCTGGGAGAGACCATGGGTGGGGACAGAGATGGGGGGTCAATGTGGCTGTGTCCTTTGTGTCAACAAGGTCAATTAGACCGTGATGGTCTTGCGTTGCACCTGGCCGAAAAACACAGCGTGCTTCCTGCTTGCCTTGATAAGCTATTGGACATTGTGAGTAATTATTATTGTTGTCAATGTGATCTTGTGGAAAGTTGTGCTGAGGGGGATTTTGTTGCATTTTATTCTACTAAACTCATGAAAGCAACTACCTTTAACCGTTCCCCAGTTTTAAATAGTCATAATATTCATAACTTTCACAAAATTCACATACTCTAACTGGTGTGCAAGACTATACAGTCCCATCTGAAACTATGGGAATGGCAAGGCCGATTCATTAGTTTTTGCTGTAGACTGAAGACATTCGGGTTTGATCCAAAGATGAGTGAGGAGTTTAGAATTTCTGCTTTTATTTTCTGGTATTTATATGTAAATCATGGTGAATAATAAAACACAGTACTTAACACATTTTGTATCAGATCACCCAATTTGGAGGTGAGCAAAAATATTGGAACATGTGACTGACGGGTGGTTCTTCTTACCCAGGTGTTTCCTGTTAGATTGATTGTTTAAACAGTAATTAGCTCTGAACATCTACTCTTGCTTTTAGCCTTCGGGTTTCACGTGTGAAGACTGCATTTGTTGACGAGGATAAGCCAACATGAAGATCAGAGGGCTGTCTATGGGAGAGAAGCAAGCCCTTGGGGGAAATCAATCCAAGGCATTGCACGTATTTGGCGTAGTCAATATAACAATTTGGAATGTCCTGAAAAAGAAAGAAACCACTGGTGTATTGAGCTTCAGACAGTAAATGGGTCGGCCATGGAAAACAACAGTAGCTGAATGCAAACATCATAAGAGCTGTGGAAAAAAAAGAAAAAAAAAGTATGTGACATCAACAACTTCCACAGGCCAGGGGTGAAGATATCACAACCTACCATTTTAAGAAGACTTTGAGATACAAACCACTCTTCAGCGGTAAGAATCGGAAAGCCAGATTGCAATTCACAAAGAAATGGAGTTGAGGGACAAAAGTTCTGGAACCAAGATTAACCTCTACCAAATTGATGGAAAGACCAAAGTTCTCATAAGATCTGCTCATGATTCAAAACAATCTAGCTCATCTAAGAAACATGGTGGTGGTAGTGTCATGGCTTGGGCTTGCATGGCTTCTTCTGAAAAAGACTCCCTAATCTTTATTGATGATGCAACTCATGATGGTAGCAGTTGAATGAATTCAGAAGATTACAGCAACAGTTTGTCTGCCAGCTTATAGAGAAATGCATCAAAATTAGGGAGGAACTTCATCATGCAGCAAGACAATGATCCAGAACACACTGCCGACTCAACAAGGGACTTTATCGGTGGGGGAAAAGGTGGAAGGTTTTAGACTGTCCACGTCAATCACCAGACCTTAACCCAATTGAGGAGACTGAAGGGAGAAACCCCCTGAACAAACGACAACTGAATGAGGCTGAGAGAGGGGGAAAAGCATCACAAACGAAGAAAGCAAAAATTTGGTGATTACAATTAGTCACAGGCTTGGTGTAGTTATTGCAAGCAAGGGATATGCAACCAGATATTAAGTTTTACATTAAAGACTTGTTTGTTCCTATACATTTGTGCACCTAAAAATTTGGTGGTCTGACACAAAAGGTTTTGTCTTATGGTGTTTAACACATCAAGATGTAAATATCAAGAAATAAAAGCTGAAATTCTAAACTCTTGTCTCATATCCATCTTTTGATCTCAAATCCAAGTGTCTTTGGTTTACAGTATGCACAAATGACTTGGCCTTGCTGTTCCAGTAGTTTTGGCAGGGACTGTAAATATTAAACAGTACCTTTTTTAAACTTTTACTCTCTTAAGGCTGCTCCCAAGCACTGTTCCAGTGACGATGACGGAGATTTCGGTGCACAAAATGATCTCGGTAAGTTTAGATCTCGGCTTCCATTGCAAGCATTCACTACTAGTTAGATATCATAAGCATTCATACCGATATAAATATCAATGTTCCATTTCATTTATCTTCCCCCCCCTCCCCAGATGGCACTTCACAGCAGCAGTGTCCAGAAAATTCAACTTTAGTGGAGTCTCAGAATGAAGCTATGTCTAGTGTAACTGACCAAGATGGTTCCTCCCAGGAAAAAGAGGTGTGTGATGAATTGGGAGGAGTGGGAAATGAGAACGAATGGAATAACACGGAATCAGATCAAGATAATACCCAGCCTGAAAGATCCGAAGCTTCAGTCAATGATGATAAATCCAATGATAAAAGCAATGCTGCTGTCGATGGTGATGTTACCCTACCTTTCAAGTGTCACGCATGTTTGGAGTTCTTTCCCACTAGATCAGCATTGAGTGTACATTATAATTCAGCCACCCATATCCAAAGGATGAGAACAGGAGCAGGAAATGATGGTGATTCCTCAACCCCTATTCTTGCTCGTCCTTACATCTCAAACAAACCGTACCAGTGTGCAGTGTGTCGTGTCTCTTATAATCATGCCATCACCCTGGAAAGTCATTTAAAGTCTGTATTGCATCAAAGTCGTAGCAGGAATGCTGGAAACGCTGCAACTAATTCCACAACAAATGCAGGAAATGGAAATGTAGCAGCAAATGTGGCAGCCACTACTGTGGCTAATACCACACAGTTAGCTTATGTTACGACCAGTAATTGTGTCACACAAACAAGCCTGACTGCATCCCAAGCGATGACCAAAGATGAAGAACAGGTTAAGCCTCAGCCTGCACCCTCATTGCTTTCCTCCCCAGTGGCCTCAGCTCAGGCAGTATCAGCTTTTCTTACTCTCTTAACCTCTAGTCCAAACTCTGTTCCGCACTCCATCCTCCCATCTCTCTTTGCTGCTGGAACAGGTGCTGCACCAGGCACAGCAACTCCTCAGCTAATAACCCAGCCTCAAATGCTTATGCCCCTTATCTTGAATGGACTCCAACCACAGAGTCCAACCTCAGAATCCTCGAAACAACTTTTGCAGCAAACCGTGCCAGTCCTTGGTCTCAGCTCAGCACAACAGGCTCTCTTGGCCCAAGGACTTGGTGGTTTACAGAGTCAGTGGGCTTCTTTTAGACTCGGCAATGCAGCCCAGATGCCTTCGGAAGAGAGTGCTGATATGGGAGCAGGCACAAAAGTAAAAGATGAGGAGCCACAACAGGAGTCTTGTGATCAACAAGTGCCACAGACGTCTGAAGAAGCCTGGACCACTGATGATGGTTCAGTGAAAAGCGGTGTTAATAAGGTAGAGATTACACAAGAGTGCAACAGCTTAAAATTTGAGAATAAAGGTGTTGAGGATACCATGGTATGCACTGATGATAATCAAGAGAAGGATGATATTGATATGGAAAGTATAGTTGAAGAGGCGGGTCTGGGAGAAAATACAGAAAGTTCAGATGCAAATAAAGAGTCGGTAGGCCAGGACTTTCAGTGCAGTTGCCCATCATCTTGTCTTACTGAATCTTGTCAGTCTCCCACACACAGTGATAAAGATGATGTTAACAATTCAGAGATAAAACATAGTCCTGCAAAATGCAACCCCTCAAACACTAACATTGCCTTAATGTCCTCACAGCATAAGAGTGACAAGGCCCATGCAATCTTGTCCTCACGACCTCCAGTACTGACTGAGTTTCAGTCTCAGGTTCTGTGGGCCTTTATTGAGTCGCGGAATGAGGCTGATTCAGCAATTCCACCAAGAGAGGACTGTGAAGCCCTTGGTAGGGAAGTAGGACTAACTGAGGATGAGGTACGAAGATGGCTGGTCGATGCCCGCCGTGCCAAAGAGAGACATAGTGCAGAAGCAATGGAGCATGACGAAATAGATGGAAGCATAGAAGATGACGAAGGTGCTCTAATGATAGATGAAAGCGAATATGGACAGAGTCCATCAGCTGGCAGTAGTCATGCAATGGATCTTTCTAACAGTTCTGAAATGCGCAAAGAAAAAGTATATGGCCAAAACCAGGGGGACTTGTGCTTAACTTCTGACTCAGAAAATGAAGAATTCTACACTTCTGTTATTGTGACAGATGAGGAGAGCCAAAGTAGCTCGTTGAAAGAAGATCCAGGTAGCCCAGTTAAACAGCCTTCACAGCTAGAAACATCAGGGGAAAGGTCAAGCGGTGGAGGAAAGGTTCTCCGCTCCACTACAGTCTTCCTTTCAGATGCAGAGGATGAAGATGAAGATCAAAGTGCAAAAAATAAAAAGAGAAAGAGGGAGCTAGATAAGGAGGAATCCGAATGCAAAAAGGAGAGGCATGATGCTGATCTTGACCTTCAGTTAGAAGCACAAGCTGATCCTCCTACTCCTCTTTCGGTTGCAGTTGACCATCAGGGTCTTCCAGCTGGAATCTTGCATCCTTTGCCTCTTTCCCTTTCTCTGGCCCCATTTTCTACTCAGTTATTCAGTCCCTATGTCCTTTCAGTCCCGTCATCTGTTGTTGGAGTTGGTGTTTCTGAAGCAGACCGAGCCAAAGTAGCAACCTTCACAAGTCCCCCAACTATTACTCGCACTCAAGCTCCATTTTCTGAGTCACTTCATGGAGCAGCCATTGGTTCTCTTGTGCAATCCACCCAATTCATATCCAATGGAAATGAATGCGAGTCTGCCTTAGATCTCAGTATAGGGAAACATCAAAGCTCCACAACCACATCTGTCTCCGCAAACAGCAAGGTATCCATACAAAAGACTGCTTTGCTTGATGGTCTCGGATTAAGGCCTACAGCTGTAGGTGTCCCTGCAGATGGGAGTCTTATTGTTGTTCAGGTAAAGCCTGATACTGCCATTACAATCCCAAACTCCAACACTACCATTGGGAACCACAATAGCTTGGGTAAGACCAGCACAGTGTTCATGAGGGCTGCAGAGAAAGTAAATGCCTCCTTAAAAGAGAGTGAACAAGACAAATCAAGAGACCAAAAAAGAACTAATGCAAGAAGATTCAGGGACATGAGAAGATCCAGGACAATTATTCAGGCTGACCAGCTGGATGTGCTGTATGGATGTTATTTCAAAGACCCAAACCCAGGAAAGCATGAATTTGAACAAATATCAGAGTGGGTGCACCTGCCAAAGAAGGTGGTACAGATTTGGTTTCAAAACATGAGGGCAAGGGAGCGTAAAGGGGAAGTTCGTTTTATCAGTGATGGCACATTGGCAGCTGTAGGTAAACCACTTATAAAGTTTACTTGGCCACTAAATAAGCCCATTTTTTCAAGTACCCCCAAATCCAACTCAAGCCCAACAACTGGTTGGGTGCCACCCAAGTCTCAAACTAGCAATGATGCCCAAAAGGCAGAAAAGCTTTTGGAGGTCAAAGAACCACAGAAAATCCCTCTCCATGGTCTGACCAGGCCAAAGGAAATGGCATCAACTACCACTGCCAGCAGTACATCATCAGCACCCAAGACAAAAGGTGAACCAGTGAATGCATTTACAATGGTTAAAATCGCCCCCAAAACTGTGGCCCCATTAGTTACAGTTCCAATACTGACCAGTAGTGCTGCCATTCCCCAAAACCCTCAGAAGACCAAGCTGGAGGGACTGAGTGAAGCAGACAGGACGGAGGAGAAGGACGGACAAGATCAAGACAAAAACACCCCTGGGACAACCAACCGCATGGTTCCAAAAGTATCCACTACACCAATGAACAAATCTCTGACCGTGGCAACTCAGAAACATAATGGCATTAATTACTGGCCTCAGAAGGGTCAAATTAAGATCAATACTTTGTCCAGGGAACAGCTGGGCCTGAGCTCCCAACGCCCTATCATCACTTCAACTTCAATTGTAACTCCAGCCATGACAGTTACTTCACCACCATCCAGTCAAAACCAAAAAGAAGCCAATTACATTCAGCAGCACTCCACCCCGAGAAGACCACGAACACATTTGAACTGTCTGCAGCTGTCCATTCTACAGTCTTGCTATGAGACCTGTGCCCATCCAAATGCGTTAGAGTGTGAAGCAGTGGGGACCGAGCTCGGTCTTCCACTTAAAGTGGTGCAGATCTGGTTCCAAAACACGCGTGCCAAGGAGAAACGTTGGAGGCTACAGCAAGAGAAGCTGGTAGGATCATCTTTACACTTTAAATAAGCATGTTTACTGGTAATTTAAAGATAAGGCTCATCAGATCAAGCTGTACACTTGAACATTCTTGCAGTTATTTAGTCAGCCAGTCACGTGGCACAGCTTGGTGCATAAAATCCTGCAGATACAGGTGAAGAGGTTCAGTTAATGTTCACATCAAACTGAAGAAAAACTGTGATCTCTGGAACTTTGATCGTGGCATGGATGCTGAGTATTTCAGAAACTTCTGATCTCCTGGGATTTTCATGCTCAACAGTCTCACGAGTTTACACAGAATGGTGTGAAAAGCAAAAAACACGTTTGTGTCACGTTTAAGGTGACCGATCACACTTTTCCTATTCTGATGCTCGTTGTGAACATTAACTGAAGCTCTTAACCTGTATCTGCATGATTTTATGCCCTGTGCTGCTGCCACATGTTTGGCTGATTTGGATAACTATATAACTGAGCAGGTGTTCCTCTTAAAGTAGACAGTGAGTGTAACTCCAGTGCATATATCCAGATTTATTCAAATTTACAAATATAAATATGTATAAATGCACACGAGATGTTTTAAACAAAAATGAATTGGGGGGGATTTGGATACCACAGATTACCAACATTAGTACAATTAGTAGTTCTTGTAAAGCTGTTATTGACCGTTAGAGCTTTGAGACATCTCCTTTAAGATGTAATGAGCTTTTTGCAGCATCGTGGTTCAATTTTGACCCATTCTTCTTGGCAAATTGTCTTCAATTCCCCGAGGTTACGAGGGTCACTCTGATGAATTCGCACTTTTCAAAATAAGTCTTCGTAAATTTTTGATGGGATTCAAGTTAGGAGATAGGCCATGCAATGCCGCCTTGAGTCATTTTGGCTGTATGTTTGGGGTTGTTGTCTTGTTGAAACATCCGTCTTCTCCTCAGATCTTCTATAATGACGTGTAATGCCCCAGTACCATTTGCAGAGAGGCATGCCCATATCATGATGCCCCCCCCCTCCATACTTCATTGTGGGTATGGTGTTGGTATCGTACAGGAATGTTGGGAAACCCTTCTTTATCAAAACATGACGAATTATTGCCAGAGTTTTATTTTTGTGTCGTCGGACTAAAAAAAAAACATCGTTCCAAACGAGTTTCGTTTTGTCTAAGTGCTATTAAATACGCATCTCTGGGACCTTTTTTTAAAGCAGTGGAGTTTTATGTGAGGTGCAGGAACAGAGATGGTTTTGATACAGCTGTGTAACCGTATTTCCAGCTGCATTCATGTCATCCTACAAATCTTTTCGGGTGACTTACCCCCTTTATCGTTAGTGAGCTTGCATTGTGAAAGCACCTGTCCAGGGATGATTAGTTCCATGAAATTTCCCCTTGGATATTATCAAACCACTTGTACTGACAGGGATGTTTAGGGTCTGTGCTAGGGCTGTGTAGATTTTTCTATTTGAGTACTGAAGAATGTTGTTTCTGAGAACATTAGGAAGTTCCTTCACCATGATTGCTACTTGAGGTGTTAAGAAATCTTCCCAATAAACGGCAGCATTTTATAATGAAACACGGTGCAATTATTGCCACGTTTATATCTAGAACCAGATTTATTTTTCTGTGACCTTCACATATGTATTTTTAATATAGTGTCTGAATACTGTAGTGTCAATAGTGAATAGTGTCAATTTTGTTCTTCGACTTTGTTTATGTTCGCATATGAATACATATTAATACCTATATTTTGGGGGTGTTCATATTTACTATTATAAAGTTAGACGTTGTATGTGTAAATTTGAAGTGGATATATGCAGTGGAAGTTTATATTAAACAAAACCAAAAGTGTTTGAATTCTTACTTCCCCCTCACTGTAGATTTTGTTACAGAACTGGCCTGAATTATATAGTTTCTAGCTTGTAGTAGGGAAGTAGACAAGTTTTCAAATAGACCGTTAACTGTTTGCAGCGCCAGTCTGGAAACGTTCTGATACAAAGGGTAGCATTGGCATGGTATGTTCAACTCCATTTAAAAGTTTTAAAACACCAAAAAGATACCTTTATGTTTCACATGTAGGTTATCTTACACCAGAAGTGATGCCGTGGGCATCGTCTTCGCTGCTCAACAGCACGGTTCATTTTACACCAGACTCTGCTTTCGTGTGGAGCACTCATTTTTGCCTTTTCACTGGGCCAGAAATTGTGCAATATTCCACTCACCGTCTACTTTGTAAGGAATACCTGCACTTTCATTCAGTTACATGTCTGTCATCATGTGGCAGCAACATGCATAAAATCATGCAGATACAGGTCAAGAGCTTCAGTTAATGTTCAAATCCAAACATCAGATCCGGGGGGTATAATAAAAATAAATAAATAAATAAATAAATAAATAAGCAAGCAGCAACAATCTCTGTGACCTTGACCGTGGCATGTCTGTTGGTGCGAGACGGGTCTGTTTGAGTATTTCGCTGTTGCTGAACTGCTGATCTGGGATTTTCACACAAACTCTTCAGAGTTTACTAAGGGGAAAAAAAACAGTTGCAAACACTTTGTTGATGAGAGCGGTCAGAGGAGAATGGCCAGACAGTTTTAAGCTGGTGGGATGTCTACGGTAATTCAAATGGCCACTCCTTTACAACCGGGGTGAGCAGAAAAGCATCTCGGCGTGCACTACACATTAAACCTTGAGGTAGACCACATAGGGGCCCACTGCTTATCCTCTTTGACCACATAGAGATCCATGCCTGTCAGCCAAGGACAGGAAGCTGGAGCTTCAGTGGGCAGAGGCTCACCAAAACTGGACAGTTGAAGATTGAAAAAAGACCAGGTGGTGGGGTTCTGGGTTTTTTTTTTTTTTTTTTTTTTTCTCCTTCTTTTTCCTCAGATCTTCAGCTGTCTAGTATAAGTGAACCTGTACCTGCTGTAACCTCATATTCCTATTCTTGGCTGACAGACATGGATCTCAGTGTGGTCTACTGTTTCAGCCTAGGTTTTTCATTCCTTTTTGTGTGAAGTCTTGAGCGTGTTGTGGATTTAAATCCCAGGAGATCATCAGCTTCTGAAATACTTAAACTAGCCCATCTGGCACCAACAACCAAGCAAAGTCACTGAGACGCACAGTTTTCCGTATTCAGATGTTTGATGCGATCTGCTAAAGCTCTTGCTTGTATCTCCGTGATTTTATACATCACACTGCTGCTACATGATTGGCGGATGGGATAATTGCAGGGCTGTGCAGGTGTTGATGGTGACCAATTAATATGAACTTGCATTATCATTGTGGTCACAGAATTTACACTTAATGCAGTGAGATTTTCACTTCACTCTGTGACTGAATTTTCACTAACGCGAGTTAACTGATTTTAAAACTTTCTGGATTTTACTCTTAAAAGAAATTGGAATGAACATGCGTCTCTCTTATTTCCCCTTATACAGTCTCCTAGTTCCAGTGACCCTTCCAAGAAGTTGGACATCAGCTCGGGCACTTACCTGCAGTACAATGCACTCCGAGCAAACCGTCCAATTCTGCCCAAACCAGTACAACTGACAGTTCTGGAAAGCTCTCCGTCACCTGCCGCGGGTCAGCCAACAGCTCGTGAAACACTAAGAGGGAAATGTGACGTGTGTAACATAGAATTCGAGTCCAGAGCTGCTGCACGAGACCACGTTTTCTCTCCTCGGCATCTTGCAACACTGAGAACCACTAACTTTGGTCAGTCACCGACACAAATTAACAACGGATCAGCTGGCATTGTGAGCCAGGCTTCTTCGAGATCACCAGCTAGCAGCACTAGCTAAGAAATGAACTTCAGCTGCTTAATTAATTGGACCCACTCGGCTCTTATACTTTTAATCGGCAATGAAAAGGTGCTCGTTTTTAAAGCTAACGCTCTTTTAATTCTGCACCATTACAGTGGGCCTGAATGAACTCTCCACTTTTGGATGTCGGCAAGATTTGATCCTAAACAGAACTTTATTTCGATGACTCATTGCCACATCGTTTCACTAATAATAATCAAATGAATTGGTTATACTGGACATGCAATTGCTTATGTTGTAACAGTCTTGTTTTATGTCTCACTGCTTTGTCTCTGTTTTACATCCATTTCTTTTGTGCTTGTTTATTATCCTTTCTTGCTAATTTGAAACACTCTGGCTGTTTGGGGGGGGGGAGAATCAAGCAACGGGCCACCTGAAACTCATCAAAAGTTATTCAGTGATGCTACATACATGGTACTGCTTTTGCTTGAGCCTGAATGGTGTTTTAATTCAGAATTCATATATTTTGATCAAATTCTATTTGATTTATTAAACGTCGTCAGTGGGAGGTTTTTGTTTTTATTTGACTGACAAAGTGAAAAAGATTATGGGTGTATCAAAATTCTCCATGTAGCTGATGGGAAGTTTTTAAGACGGTAGGCAAGTGTCGATACTAAAATGTCACAAATGCTTTTTAGCACATTTTACAATATTATCGCAATATAGAATCAGAAATAAGCTTTTGGATATTTTAGGCTGTTATGGAATTCTAGTGAACAGAATTATGGGATACATGCAATGCCGCTTCAGATTTGCTCAGAATAAGGGTCCTTAGAAGATGGATGTCTTTATATTGCTTTCAGTATGGGACAGTCTCGGGGCCAAAAGTGCTACCTAAGTAGGTAGCCTCCTTCCAAATGAAAGGCAGTGGCGATATATCAAGTGTCCACAATAATATCGCGATGTATTGTTAAATCAAATATCGGCGCACACACAAATAAGGACGTATATATTTGGGGGTTTTTTTAAACCGAGGGAGTTGGTGAGTGCTTCGAATCCAGATGCTTGAGGAGGCTGTTAATGAAATGACAGCTCCTCCGTTTGCCATCATGACAATCATACATCTTTTTTTTTTTTTTTTTTTTTTTTTTTGAACTCCACCGGCTAAATCTAAAAATGTCACATGGTTGTCGTGCAGCACTTTCTTCCTTTAAAGGTCTGAAATATTTTAAGGTTTCCATACTGCTTGGAATAAATGTTTGTATTATAGTGATTTACTGTATGTCAGATTTTACTGAAGTGTTGCCAGCTTTTGCTGTATTTTATTAACACATGGACAGGAAAGGATCAGACCTAGCCGCTGTGCAAAAAGCCAAAGTTAATTCTATATGCTAGCGCAACTTTAAATGATTTTGATATAAATTTGTGAAACAACAAAATTATATTAATTGTATTTCTTCACTTTATTTTATTTTTTGTCCCTCTTCAGTTTGTCATAGCCCTAATGTATTACAAATAATCACTGCTTGCAACAGGTTTTTATGGGAGAGAAGTCATTTTATACCCTTTTACTCATTGTGTTTTATGTGGGTGCAAACTGAGTATTTGTACTGGGGGTAGGAACTACTTTTTTTTTTTTTTTTTTTTTTCCTTTCCCCCCCCCCAATGCATCTCCAGCTGACCACGAGGTACTTTCTGTGGTTTTTGACAAGTGTCAATTTGTTGATGCGGAAACTACGCAGTGCGACAATGTGAGTTTGAAGGAAACGAAATACTAAAGAGAACTGTCATTTCATTTCATTTTTTTTTTAAAGTTGTATATTGTTATTCTTATTATTAATGTTACTATTAATAGTTTAACAAGATGCAAAACTAAAAGGTAACTTTTTAAAAGGAACTCTATTATGAAAATGGTATTCCAAAGTTATTCATCTTTCTCTTGCTTTCTGTCTAAAAAAAAAAAAAAAAAAAACAAACAAAACCAAAAAGCATTTTGAGAGAGAGTTTTGTAATGGATTTCCCACACCTTGACACTTTGAGCGAGTCCAGGAAGGACTTTGAGAGATCAAGCTGAAAACGCATGTGTTTCAGCCAAAACAAAGTGGAGCACTTGGATGCGTGATGATTCAGAGGCGTGTGTTTTTTGTTTTTTTGTTTTTTAACGCACCTCCGTTATTTTTTTAACACTCTGTGTTGAGCTGTAGCTCATGTTCACTGAGCATGACCTGAACGCAGTGTGAAACAATGGGATCACAGTGTTGCACTGTTCGATGCTGAGAGGTGGTGCAGAGACCTGCTTTTTGACTGATTTTATTATTTTTTTTGTTTCCATTAACACTTATCACTTGTTATAACTACTACTTGCTATTGTTTTCATTACTATTATCACAGTTTGATTATTATTAATTCATTACGGTTTTTAAATAGCATCTTTATCTTCCTTGAGATGGTCTTTGGTATACTGCAAACTGATGGTGAAAGTGTTGTTATGAAATAGAATATTGTTTAAGCTTGTTTTCCCTTTTACTTCTACCTTCATTTTTGTGTTGGATCTCCTTTTGTTTTCTTATACAGAAAAATAAACTGAACTTCACTTAGTGGTGTTTTTTATTTGTCAACTCAATTAACCATCAGAACATTTTTGGTGGTGGTGGGTTTTTTTTGTTTTTTTTTTAAGATGTAATATGTTACTCCCTTTTTACTGGCTGCTCGAAGCGACAAATTTTCTTTTTTCTTTTTTTGTACATGCAAGTGCTTGACTTTTTAACAAGGGTGAAATACTGATCAAGCATGGCTTGTAATTTGCATGCGTATTTTTGAAGAGTTGTCTTTCTTCTTCAAATCTAAACCACATCTAAGTCTCTAAATTACTTGTCTCTCAAGTTGTTTTTTTTTCGTTTTGTTTTTTTTAACTGCAATGAGCTACACACTTTTATGGATTTTGCAATAACTAGTAAAACATTTTTTAAATAAATGTGCCCTATTGATAAAATCAGTGCAATCACATTACCAGAGCGTTTCTGTACAGTGTCATGTGACACGGGTTGTTTCAACCAATCAGCTACTGACGTTTCATCCGGGTCTGTATGTATGCATATGTATGAGCTCTTGCTGGCAGTTGAGAAACCACTTGCTAATCAAATCGACGCAAGTTTCTGGCTTCACATTTTGTTTTGTTTTTTGTTAGTTATTATTATTATAATAAATCGAGCCCAGCCACAAAGGACCAAACTTTAAAAGTGATTGATCGGGTATTCACTTCCGACATCAACGTGCCGTGACTGACACCTTTTCATCCAATCACAAATGAGATTGTAAAGTCAAGTTCGCCACAGAAGAGAAATGTTCCGACGCATAGCCAATGGGAGCGCCTGATATATAATGGAGGCGGGTCTAAACTCTTGCCATTGTCCTATAAACTATTGAGTTTGCGCCTGCAGTGACCTAGCGCCCCGCCCATGACTTCCATTTCTGTTCTGGATCACACGGCGCAAAGCGAATAATACACATTTGGGTTTTTTTTTTCTTTCCCCCTGAATAATATTGATGTGACTGATAATTATAGCGAACACGAGTCCTTCCTGGTCACAGCACGGAAGATAGTCGAGTTGGTCTAGCGAGTAGCAGTGAGTTATTTCTCGTGAGCGGAAAAAGGTTTGAACCTTTTGTGAAGGAAACGGGCCTCTTTATTCCTCTTTTTAACTTTAGCGGGGTCTTTTCCGCCGTTTTTTTTTTTACCCCCCCACTCTCCACTTTCTGCCCCTCGCGCTCTCCAGCGGCGTGAGTAGAAGCACGAGGCGCGCGCGCGGAGCGGCGGGAATCGGCCCGATGGCGGAGTTCGGTAATGGATTGGCGGAGGAATCTCTGCTCGACTCAGACCCCGGTCACCCAGAGCTGGAGGATCCGGGTGTCGGTGACGAAGAACCGGGTTTAGATGAGGGAGAGGCCGCTATTGAAGACCCGGTGAGTTACGGACGTTATTACAGCGTTATTATCTCACGGCATTGAGTCTGATAGTGGAATTACACCGAGATCACATGTTAACTAGCTGGCTAGTATTCACCCTCTTGGATTAGTTTTTTTAAATTAGTCTACAACATTCTCAAATACCTCCGTGTTGAGGTTTATGGTGTGAGGATGTTTAAAATCCGTTGGCGCGGTCCGCCATTGTGGCTCGCGCGGTGTTCACTGTGTAAGCGTTAACGCATGGCGTCGGCGGCCATGTTGGCGCAACATCGTTTTTTTTTTTTTTTTTTTTGTTGGTGGGGGGAGAAGAGAGAGAGTGAAAAATGCGCGAGGGGGTTAACGTTAGAGGGTAGGACAGGCCGCCATTAACGCCGCTGCTGTCTGCAGAGAGGCGAAAAGCTGACGGTAAAACACGCCTCTTTTTTTAATAATAATTATTATTAGCGAGAATAAAAACGCCTGTCTTTGCTAGCCGGGATGCTAACAGCTTTGTCGCGGTTTGCTAACGCGGTAGGCTAACGTTCTACCGCCGGGGTGCCGATGAAACGGTTCTCGCGCTGCTTTAGACCGAGTATACGGACAGGAACAGACCCGGCCGTGCGCGCGTGCTGGAGTCCCGTGAACGCGGATTAGCTGCTTGGTGGATTTGTAATTTTTAAAATTTATTTTCGGTGCCGTCCATGTTCACTCCGCTGGCCGTGGGCTCTGCTCGCTTATTGCGCGGGTGTCCAGCCGCTGCTGCGGTTTGTTCCACGCATTCTTTTATCGATTTATTTATTTATTTGATTATTGATGATTTAAACCCCGCGTTGATCTGATAGCTGGGCGTCGTGCGCGTGCTGAATAAGCGTGTTCTTCATTTGGGATCGATCTAAAAGCAGGTTCTCTAGTGCGTTGCATTTGTGTGTGTGCGGTTTTTTTGTTGTTGTTTTTTTTCCTCCTCTTTGGATAATGGGTTAAATCCGAGCGCGTTCACAGAGACACTGACGTACATGCTGATAACATGTTCAGTCTCCACACACACACGGCTGTGATTCAGAGCAGACCATAACGAACGTTAAATCATCATCATGGTGTAATATGATGAAACGTGGCTGGGTTTGTAATGAGAAATGGTGTGTAAGTGTGTTAGGACGGGGCATGGTGCTGTCTGCCCTGCAATGCAGCACTGCCACAAGAGCATCACACTACAAGACTGTGTGTGTGTGTGCGTGTGTGTGTGTGTGTGAGAGAGAGAAGAGAGAATGGCATCACGCCTTTCCCTGTCCATTAGTGTGCTACACACATGTCGGCTCTGCCGCAAACCTCCCTCCCTCGGCGTGTCGATGCGAGATCGCCGCTGTTTAATCGGCTAGATGGCGGAGTCGCTTCCTCTGCACGGTCTTTAGTGTGTGTGTAAGTGGATAAGGGCGCAGGCGTTGTACGCTCAGTGGTTTAGGACACGGCGTTATGGATCAGCTGTGTGTAGGAAATCATACAGAGGATGTTTAGTATGGTGATGTGCAATTTAGGAGAGAACTCTGAGGATGTTTCATTGATCAGGAAGAGATGGTGCCACTACAGCTCTGGGTGTGTGTGAATAATTGGTCATGTAAAGGTTGTGCATGCGAGGAGGGGTGTGCTACCTTTGTGTGTGTGTGTGAGAGAGAGCTCTGGATGCACCAAAACATGCCTAGTCCTTAGTCTGCATCTAATTGATTCAGGCACATTGGAGAGTAATAATAATAATAATAATAGGTGACGCGGTGGGTAGAATCTGCACAGCTCCAGTATTCCCAGTTAGATCCTGAGCGCAGATTACTATCTGTATTCAGTTTCTGTTCATGTTCTTCTCATGTCCATATGGGTTTCTTCTCGGTTTTCTCCCACCTTCCAAATCATGTCCTTACGAGGAACAGTCACTCTAAACTGTCTCTTGCTGTGAACAAGTGTGTGGCTCCAGATTTATTGCGATCCTGTTTACTAAAGATGAACTAGTAGTAAGAATAGTAATTGCAGCATCAGATTGTTTCTAACAGAAAGCAGATTATTTTTTTTCTTTTACTTGCAAGTGTAGCATTTAATAAACATTTAGAATACGAAGCAAGTTTGCTCAGTTTTTAATCCTTAAATGTTTTCCACCTCCCGTTCACACTTCATTTGATCCATCCCAAACATATTCGTTACCATGCGTCACTGTAGACCTGAGCCAATGCTAAATTCTGCTGTCGTAATCTTGACCTAACCATTAACCTCCAATTTATATTATTAATAATAATAATATTCTTTTGGATCAACAGTACTGTCGGTATCACTATCTCGTGAACAGATGTATGATGGACATGCAGTGCTGCTTAAAAATTGTACTGAATACACTAGACGGCCGTGTCTCTTAATGAACGGAGAGGATTTTACACCAGGGGCATAAATTCAGAGGATTGTTCGCGATGATATTGCGTCGCCTATAGTTCAGCCGCTTGTTGTAGAACACCTTGTCGACACGTACAATTCGTCACGACCTGAGCGATACTCTAGCTTGTGTTAAAATGCAGTTTGATGAGCATTTGTCTTAATTAGCTATAATCTTATATCGTGTTTATGCTAACGTTATTATTGTAATTTAACAATGTCTACAGGAGCTGGAGGCCATTAAAGCCCGGGTGAGAGAGATGGAGGAGGAAGCAGAGAAACTGAAGGAGCTCCAGAACGAAGTGGAGAAACAGATGAACCTTAGTCCTCCTCCTGGTGAGTGTGTTTGTGTGAAAAGGAGAACACTGCACATTGGGGCGCTGCTGACAAATAGAGCTGCGCCCGAGCAGGAGCGGCGAAACAACTGGGTCACTCGAGATGATGTTCTTCTGCCTGCAACCTAGATTCTTTTCAGGAACAGTGCAAAAACACTGCCTTTATCTTTGCATGTGCTGATAATAAATGGTCACTTCACATGAGGATTTCTTAGCATTTTTCTAGGAATAAGATATTACCATGCTTGTCTGTTAAAGTAAATACGGTTTCCTTTTAACAAAAAGTTTTGGAACATTGTAGAAATGTAGAGCATGCTCTGTGATTCCATGTTTCTCTAACTGGTCAACAGAATTGCATGATTTTATCTTTTGAGGAGAAAACATGGCACGGTTGTCCCTGAGTGCATGCCGCTGTACTGTTTATCTTAATTATTTCAGGGAAATTTAGACAGAAATGTAACGTTTCGTATTAATTTCAATGCATTAACGGTTTTGACCCTTGAAAACCTCCAGAAACATTTAGACACTACTCTAACCTACTTCTGGAGATCTGTGAATTCTAGTCATAGACGTTTATCAGGACGACTGTGCGACCGTTTGATCAGTCCACGATCTGTGCTATTTTTAGCTCCAGTTGTATGTGGTACCTAGGTAAAAAGGGTAATCGAGATGTAGCATGGTTATTTAAGTATAGGAATTATGGGTAATTTGCCGTACTGAGCCATGCCTCGTTGTCCGGTGGGGGGGGGCACTAAGCTTTCTTTCTTTCTTTGAAAAGGTAATCGACATACGATTAGAAAAATGCCTGTGATATCGTAACCTTTAGAAACCCTTTCATTAACATTAAATTCATTTAAAAATTCTTAATTGTGATTCAAATACGTACAAGTTTTCTTAAAATGATACCCTGTTATTTATTTTTATTTATTTTTTTTACAATATTTCCCCTCCCACAGCTGGTCCTGTCATCATGTCCATTGAAGAGAAGATCGAAGCAGACGGAAGATCAATTTATGTTGGAAATGTACGGGTTTCTCTTACACTTTTTAACCAATTGTAAATAGATGGTAGTACTGGTAAATGTTTTTCTTGTAGTTACTGTGTGTGTGATTTTATTTATTTAATATAAAGGCTAATGCCCTTTAGATTTAGAGAGCAGTAAGACACGTGCATTTATTCTAAAAAGATGTTTAGTTATATTTATTAGTGAGCCACTAACAGTATTAGTAGTTTATTTAAAAATATTACAGAGCTTGTCATACATACAAGAAATTATCATTTACAAGCGAAAGCTAGAGATGGGACCCAGCAAAAGGTAATGGGAGCGGGGTGTTGAGGTTTTCTGGGAATTTTATTTTTAATTTTTTTCCATTTGTGTGACTGACTGTGGGTCAGTCAGATATGAAGCCACATTCAGTAATGGACAGATTCTTGTACACTACAGCTTTGTGTTAATTCAGAAGAATTACATTCTTTCTAAAATTGAGGAATGTGCTTATACAGATCATTGCACCGAGTATTGAATAAAGTACGACACCTTGACCTTTTCATAATGTCTGAAGTTATCATGGACTGAGAACGTCATTGTTAAAATGTTTGTGTGTTATCCGCAGGTGGATTATGGAGCAACAGCCGAGGAGCTCGAAGCTCATTTTCACGGCTGTGGCTCTGTTAACAGAGTCACTATCCTGTGTGACAAATTCACAGGACACCCGAAAGGGTAATCGCTAAAACGTTACATTTTCTGTCTATCAGTCTTTCTCTGTTGTTTGGTGCAGTTCATTTTGATATTCCTGAGCAATGATTGTTCTTCTATAGCAATGATATGGCTTATTTTTCTCCTTTAGTTTAAAGCTAGTGTGTGTATGATTTACTGTTGATTTATAAATGTGTGTTGTTGTTTTTTTTCTTGCTTGCTGGCGTATGGCATTTATCTGTTCTTGAATTTCATGGAGACGTATCAGATTTGTCCTTGTAGAAGTTGTTTCGTTATTCAGTAGAATTGGGTGGCCTGATGGTTTTATAGTAGTCTACTGTTTGGGATGCAGACATGAATACACAATGAACGAGTTTTTCACTTGTCACTTAACCCAACCCCATGTTTATTAAATATCTTTCTGTGAATGTTCTAAAATAGGATTCTGTTAAATTCAAGTCACTTCCTAAAGTTGCTTTCATCTGTTTTATAAATAATTCTACTGTGCAACGTTTTTTTTCACATCAGTTATCCATAATCGGCAGATGTCTTGATTATTTCTTTCACCCATCTGACCCAGGTGTATGCCCCCTGATTGTGTTTTTAAAATGTTTGGGGTTTTTTTTTCTTCGCATTTCAGGTTTGCATATATTGAGTTTGCAGACAAGGAATCTGTTAGAACAGCAATGGCACTGGATGAGTCCTTATTCCGAGGAAGGCAGATAAAGGTAAACGTGTTTAAACAGATATCAATTTAAGTGAAAAAAGATGCATTATTGGCTAGAAATGCTGATGGTTAGGGAATCTCGGGTACAAACTTTCACAGCTTGTGGCCCATGTGACTTTTACCCACAAATGGGTTAAAGAGTTAGCATGTTCCGAGCCATAGCTCAATATTTGACCTTGAACGATTTTCAGGTTGGGGCTAAGAGAACGAATCGACCCGGTATCAGCACCACAGACCGCGGGTTTCCTCGGGCCCGGTTCCGCTCACGTGGAGGAAGTTTCTCTTCTCGGGCTCGGTATTACAGCGGATACACACCACCCAGAGGAAGAGGACGGGCCTTCAGGTGAACAGAAGACACACCTCAGTCTTGCTCACATTTGTGCACACACTACTGAACTAGTTAGAGTATTGAGAGCGATGCAGCCTTCGCATTTATCAAAAAAATAAAGTTGTGTACACACAGTTAGTGACGAACAGAGTGGCCAAGTCTTAGAACACAAGTCGTAAAACATATTTCTAAATAGTACACTTGGATGATTTTTAGGTAAAAAGTTTTGTTCAGCATCTCTTCATCTTAATGAAAATTAGGTTAGTATTTTAATAACAGTATCTGCAGGATGAGAGAAAACTTGACTCCCCCCTTAGTGCTTGAACCCCTTACTGACTGAACTCCAGTCCATCGTAAATTTGAGTTAAAAGTACTGAAAACCTTTTCCTTTCATACCTACCGGATCTGTCACCAGTGTGCATGAGATTATATTACTCTACCTCGACTCAGGTTATAAAGGAAAACGCCTAACTCCCGCCCCCTGTTTTTACCATTCCTATGCTGTGGCTATCTGTTAGGATAATGGAGAAAAACATTTCCTTTGTCAGCTGCTCATTGGACCATCCAACCTTCTCAATCGGATGTCATTTGGGCATTTAACGGGTCGTCGCCCCAACCCCCACTCCCTAAACGAACAGCCGAGCAACTGAAATTCGACCCGGCGTTCAAGATTGATCTGAACAAAGACAACTTTGGTTTTAAAACTGCCTCTAATCTTACAGTTTATGCTCTTCAAAATGCAGCAATGCTTGTGTTTAGCGCAAAAAAAAGCTTCACACTACATTTGAATATGCTAATGTGAGATTAAACTTCGTTTCAATATTTTACATTTTTAAATATATTTAAGGTAGAATAGGTTTGGTAGCCTGGCAACATACTTGTGACTTTAAATTCATACATTAACATGGAGACTAATAAAAACGAAATGTTAAAATTTAAGTAGAGTGAGCAAACAAGGACTCGTAGAAGACTGATGGCAGACCTCTCGAACATATGTAAAGGCCAAAATGTTGTCTGCATCAACCGCCTCCTTCATATTGGGATGCGGAGGAGTAAATCAGACTTGGCCACAAGATATTATAGAACCAATCACTGGCACATATCTAGTGGCTAGTTATTATACAATTGATTATACAAGATGATTTTATGCATCTAGATTTCACTTCCAGAAATGAAGGTTTCATTCCTGCAGCCTGATATTGATTTCAAGTATTTTCACTTGTGTATATTGTGACCTGTGCTCTAATAAAGCACACAGGTGGGGGTGGGGGGTGAGGAGTGTGTGTGACTAAGCTGTGTTTGCATCTTTAATTGGATGTCCTTGCATGTTTGTGTGTCTCAAGTGCTTTTGTGGAGACACTGCATGTCACCTGTGTATGTGTTTGTGCTTAAAGTTTGTTTCCATCCATCTGTTTTACAAATCAAAAGGATTACAAGAATAAAGCTTGCGCTCATCTGAGATGTAAAAATTAGGTATGGAACGTGATCGCAGCCTGTAAAGACTGTTCTTGTCGTCTGCTTCGCACAAATAAAAAGGTCGTGTAAGGAACATGGCCGTTTACCCATCACAGATTGTGATATTTCGCGGGCGTGTTGGTGGAGTTCACAGCGAAATTGCAGCAAAAAGTAGCATACAAATTGTTGAACTCGGCACCCTGTTTGCACACTGTGGTTTCAGCCTGTACCACTAAGCAGAAGGAGCAGAGCCATCAAGGGTCCAACACGATAGCGAGCACATTTGTTCATAAGTTGTCGATAGGTTATTACAGATCTTTACTATCAGTAGCTGCATTCAAAATAACACAAAATCCATAGTCAAGAAGCGGATGAATTATTAGCCCGGGCGCGCACAGCAGATTATGTATCTGGGCTGTTGGGTTCGTTCGCAGTTGCGCGGCAGACACCGGCCTCAGGCAGAACGGAGAAACGGGTTCAGATTCACTGGTCACTTGTCTTACAGCCAAAGAAAGACAAACTACTTTTATTACTTTGGCAAGAAAATTTTTAAACGATTGTTAATTTAAGGGCAACATGCTCCAGTTAGCTCATAGTCGTGATGTGGCGTGAGACTCCCCCCCCCCCCACCCCCAATTCCAACCATCTGCTGCATTATGTATGTGAAACAAGGACATGGTGTGGCTGATGGAAGACAACATAAATATTAGTGTACTGTATTGGTAGGCATGCAGTGTACTTCAAAAACTATAACTGTAATGCACTACTCGTCCAGCAAAAACGAGGATACTAACTCTAATCGGGTCACGTCACACTAGCCTTTCAGCATGCGAAATTTCTTTGGATGCCGCTGCGAATATGGATGGCAACTGGATATGACAATGTGAAAAGCCAAGATGTATGGGATTTTGTTTTTGATCGCAATTGTGATCAATAATTGTACAAATATTTGTACAAATATTTTTCAGTGTTAAAACCATTTGTTCTTGCAGAAATTAATGCAAAATCAAGGAAACTCAAAATTAATGCAGTTTTTCTACAGCTTTGGGCCGAGACGTGTCGCGTGACATCGTCACAACGCACATTCGGCCAAAGCCCTCTTTGATTCCCTTGTCGAACATGAGTTCAGCTAAAAAGTTGTAATTTACCAACAAACATCAATGCGAAAGACCGTGCAAAACAATTTTGTGCAATTGCAATTTTGTTGTTTTCTGCAAATTGCATCACACATTTTGAAAGGGGAGGGGAGCAGCCACAAAATCAATCACTTTTGATCACAAAGATCACAAAAAATACTCGCTGAAATCCTTCTTCCTCCATCGCGGATTTTCTGAAGTGGTCATGCTGTGACGTGTCGATCTTGTACTGTTCACTCATGATTCATGTGATACCAATTCCCAGGTCAGAGTTCACCATACATCTTGACATTGAGCTTGTGTTTCCGGTCTCCTGCATTCGCGTACGTATGAACAGAAGTCGGTGGGACGAAAAGTATAGTGTGGCCACCCTTTAAGACGAAACATCAGCCAATAAATTTCTGCCTTTTGTGTTCATGACCATGGAGATTATTGGGAAGGGATAAGGACTGGCTGCATAAAGGTGCCTCTCTCAGTGATCCAAGTACTCGCTGACATTATTCTTGTTGAATTTTATTGAATTACTACTACTTTTTAATTTTTTTATAGTATACTAAACTACCTTATTAGCTCATACTTTGTAGTTACCCTAGCTAAACTTCCTAGCTAACTCATGAACTCAGTAGCTAACTACTACTATAGTCTCACAGTAGTGGCGTTATCAAGCAGTATACTATAAGCAGCATGTGGTTTGGGACGCTGCCCTTGATGGTGAAGTGTAAAAATCGCTGCATGGATAAAGCTTCGACGCAGGGATTGGAGACGGATTGTTTCGAGTGAATGATGAGGTAGTGGGTGTGTGTTTGGCTGCTGCTCTTCTGATTATGCATTTCCATCAGTATTCTCAACAGGGGTGAAGAGATGACATTTTATTTTTTTACCATTTTGTAAAACATCTGGATGGAAACATTGTGTGTCCATCATCTCTCCCCTACAGTGACCAAAGGAGCCCTAACAGAGAGAGATAAAGAGGGAGAGAGGATGTCTTCACTTCCCGCCCCCCCCCTAGATTTAATACTTTAATGCATTTGTAGTATTAGATGAAGCCGAACGCTTCATACTATAATATATAACATCTATTTTTAAAGAATTATATTCTTCAGTAATGTAGACGAGATGGTATACATTATACTAACTGGACATTCTGTATACCTGAATAGTATTTGTATTAGAAGAATGACTTACCTGTATCTCAAATATTAAGCCCCTCTTTTGTACGCATAACAAATTTGGTGTCCTCCATCTTCAACCAAAAAAAAACTCACCCTCTTTTTCTCTCTCTTTTTTCCAGGGGCCGAGGGCGATCAACATCGTGGTATTCCCCTTACTAATAACTCCCCACTGTCATTTCCCCTTTTTACTGTCATCCCTCCTTTCCCTGTTTAAAAAAGAAAAGAAAATAACCCCTCAATAAAAGAAGAAAAAAAGAAGAAAAAAAGACAAAAAAATACACAAAGAGGGAGAAAATAGAAAAGAAAAGAGCATCTTCCGGACAGACTGACTTGACTGACTGGTGTGTGTGTGCGCGCGTGAGTGTTGCAGTCACCCCGGTAAGGTACTGAGATTTTGGGGCGGTTCTTGGTTGGCATTTGTGAAATGTTTAGAGAAGATGGTGTGATCTCAGGCTGCAGATGTGTCTCCTTTGGTCTGGCTGTGAGTTCCTCACACAACACAAGGAGCAAACAGTTTTTTCCCTCCTTTTCTTCTATTGTACCTTGAAGATGTGTGTGAAATTCCCCAAAAGTGATGACGCTGTATGTTTAAGTAGATATGAGGTTTCCAGTTGTTGGTTTCTTTTTTTTTTTTTTTTTTTTTTTTTTTTTTTTTTTTTTTTTTTTTTAACTGTTAACGTTCATCCATCCTCCTTTAAAAAAAATGTTGATTTCTTCTCTTGTTTGTTTCTCATGCTTACCTGCATTCTTCCTCTTTCTGACGCAGCTTGCAGTTCAGTTCAGGGTGTTTTACATGTGGTGTTGTTTTTTTTTTTTTTCCCCATAAGTGTTCAACTTCATGAGACTTTTTCCCCCCTGATTTATTACCCAGCCATTCTTTGCATTTTCATCAGTTTCTTCCCTATTGACTCATGGTGTTTGGCTCTTTGAGCATTTAACGCTGACACTGAAGCTCTCGTTTAAAAAAAAAAAAAAAAAAAAAATCTTCTGCCTCCTTTGTCCACCATCTTCACCTCTGTTTGTTTCCTTTCTTTCAACTTCCCTCTGTCTTTACTAGGCTATGCTCACTAATGACTCAAAGGCATTGAATGAAATTGAGACCATTTTCTGTTTCCTGCTTTCTGATTTCTTCCCCAAACCTGCCTTATTGCCACTCCAGTTTGCATCTTTCACTTTCTCTCTCTTCATATGCGCTCTGCCACTTCCAACCACTTACATATATTTCGGCTAAACCAACCCCCAAACCGTCCCCGCGCTTTCCGTTCCTTTTCTGAGCCGTCCTTGTCTGGTTCATTCTCTCTTCTCTTTTTCTTTTCTTCCCCCCTCTCTCTCTCTGTGTACTAGACCACTTCTTGTCGTTTCAGGTTTCAGGACCAGTGGAGGCTGAGTACTCCTCCTCCCCCTGTGGCTGCAGCGCCCCCTACAGTCTCACCATCGTCTCTTTCTCTCTCTGCTCCCTCTATCCCTCTATCCACACTCATGTGGGGGGGTGGGGGTGGGGCACAGGGTGATCCCCGGCCCATTTACTACAACAACAAACGTTGAACACGCTAACTAACACACGTATACACACACGCACCCACACACCCTACCACCACCACATATTTATATAGCGTGAGCAAAGCAGCTGGTTTAAATGGGAGAGTATGAGACGGTGAGGACAAGAACAGGTTAAAGGTTAAAAGGGAGGGATGCATTTCTAGAGCGCTAGAGGACTGATCCTGGGAATTTAAGGCTATTTAAGAAAGGAGCAAAGCTTTTATTTGTTGGGAGGGAGGGGATTGTGTGAGGAGGTTTTTTTCCCTTGGGGGTTTTTTGTTTTGTTTTTTGTTTTGAGACGGGGGAGTGGGTTGGGTGGGAAAAAACGTTTGGCTTTTTTATTTTTTAACCCATGAGTCTGTAATTAGGAAAAAAAAAAAATAAAAGATTGTAAAAATGAAATGGGGTTGTCGTTTTTTTTCCCCTTCTCCCTTATAAAAATGTTTTTCAGGATGACACGTGTCTAAAGAAACATCACTGCATGATTTAAGATCTTAAAGCCTTTAAATTTAAGATTTTTAAGAAAATATAGCGGCTATTATTCTGTACCCAGAATGCACGTTGTGATATGTTAAGTATTAGATCATGAATTTATTTATAATGCAATGGAATCATGACGTTGCTGTAATTTTCTTTACAAGAGGCGATTTAATTACCATGTGGAGACATTTTGATTCCCTTATTTGATAGGAAGGCAGTCTTTGGACAGAAACTCCCTAATTTAGAGCTTGACGCCAAACCATCCCTTATTTTGTGATCACCAAAATAATTATCCAAGCTTTCATCCACTTTTTGTGCTATTCTTTTATTGACGATGTTGGGGGGGTCGTTTGTAAAATTTGCTGTCCTGCCTTTTGGCCCTTTAATGATAAAAGGATGGGGGTGGCAGGGGGGATTTCATACTTGAAAATATATATTTTTTAATTGTTGCATAAATTTTGGTGCAACAGAAGAAATCTGCCCTTGAGCTGTTTCTATACTTAAAAGGTATTCAATTTGCAACATATACAAAATTGTGTCCTACATGTCCTCAGATCTTTGTAAAATGGAGGGAGTATAGAGATGATGTAATTGAATTTTTCCAGGTTACTTTTCACGAATAATGGCGATTGTATGATAAAAGATGATGACATCAGAACGGAGCAGTTGTTCATTTGATAGCGCTCCAAGGTACTGCCTGTATGCACGAAACCCATGGGTCTGGGAGAGACCACACAATCGGGCATTCTGAGAGGTAATTCTGAAGACAGGACCCCTAATCAGGTTTGGAAAATCTAATTTTCAAGTTCTTGTGTTGCTCCTGACTGTTGTTTATTTGTTCATTAATATGTATTTAAGTCAGTAGACCTGCACAATAGGGGGAAAATAAACTTGTCCACATTGATCACTGACCTCTTCTGTATCACACTAATTGAAAGTAATTTCCAATTATTCAGTCCAGAATTTTATATACTCTATACTTTTATGTAAGTTCATACTGTATAATATAATGTATAATAAAATCTGGTCATCTTGGTGTAGCAACTGAAAATGATTCAGACTAATTATTTAGATCTGCTATCAAAATCTTTACTACTGATTATATAGGGCCATTCATTTTTCATTTACAGTTTTTGTGATATTCCAGAGAAGTTTGTTTCTAAAACTATTTAAAAAAAAAAAAAAATGTTGCATGCTGTATGTATTGTATCTGCAATGCATGAACTGGAAATGAAAATAACAGATAATTTACATAAAAGTTGTCTTCATTTGTGAACATTATCTTGATGCACAAAACATGTTAGTATAATAAACTTTTGTTGATTACAGATCTTATGTGAAATAATCCAAAAGCCTATGAAAAAATCCTATTGGGTTTTTGTCGAGGGAACCAGAGTGATGCTAACATCCGGGTTCCGGTACAAAATGACATGCGCCACTCTATTGGTTGATTTGGCTGCGTCGCTCCTGTAAACACTATTATTGCCTTTTCTGCATATGCCTGAATTGTTTTCATTTAGTTGGAAATTGTTATATTAGATTACTTATTTTCATTTGGTTGAAGGCATTTTTGTACTTATCCTATATTTTGGGTACAACTTTATTTATATTTTGCTTCTAAGAGATGATGCACTTTAAGGACCAGTCTAATTTGATGCAAAGATTTGTACATTAGCAGGAATGTAGCACAACATGGAGGTGAAAGCAGCAGTCTGTTTATTTAAATGTGAAAGTGCAATTTAAATATGTTGTCCCTAAAATCAATTAATAACCATGATTAATAATCGTGATCTCGATATTCATCAAAATAATCATGCAGCCCTATTCCAGATGTTCAGTTTTGCAATGAGGTCGCAGTTAAGGTTTCCTCCTGATGACTTTTCCATGCAGATCATGTTTGTGCTAACAACACTGCAAAGTAGAACAATGCACCACTGCCCGTGTCAGCTAAACCATCCTACAATTCCTTGCTGTAATTTGAGCATTTTTTGCTTTGCCTTTCTGCCCAGCATACAGACACTTCTGAGTTGTTTTGTTTTTTGCCTTGACTTCTACATGTCCCCTTAAATGTCATTCCTTAATGACATTTCGAACAGTGGTGCGAATTTGTGTGAATCAGTTACATTCATTCTCAGATCCACAGACAGCTGATTAGAGGAGTGCATGGTTGTTTTGTGTTATTCCTAATCACAATTTAGGCATGACAAAAGCAACTAAACCATTATTATTCTTGTTTTTAATTTCTTACGTTCATCAAATATAAAGTAACTGTACAATTAACATTTGCAGAAATGTTATATATACTTTAAGTGTAGGGGTTGTATTTACCTCTTTTCACACGTTTTTACCAGGGGTGCCTAAACATTTGCATATAGCTGTAGGGCCTATTGGTAACTAATGTAATCAATCTTACAAACCTATTGACAGAATATTAACTCCATGAGAAAATAATTATCTGTATATTAATAAACATCACATTAGGAAAGTGAAATATGAAATTAATGTCTGCTTGGATTTAGCACTCAATTTGTTGTGTATATAGTACTACATGATACTATAAGGTATGTGGTATAATAGACTGTTATTTTGGTCACTCACCACAACAAAAATAAAAAAACCCAAGTGTATATAATAGAGCTGCAAATGGTTATAAAACTCGTGAAATTTATCATATGACTAGCTAGAGAAGTAAGACGAGACACAGTGATTTAACACAGTGGAATAACAAGACGTTTTTATTAAAGGTTCAAGTGACCAGCCTTTAGATTTCCTTGTTCTTTAACAGTGACACTAACCTTTAGTTTTTAACCTGCTGGTTTTGCTGTAGTCTTTATCAATGAGGTAGACTGCTGAACTTCTATAGGACAGCAGAAGGGGTAAAATAAATAAATAAAGAAAGAAAGAAACACGTTTAAGTGGACTGGCACCCTGTCCAGGGTGTAACCCACCTTGTGCCCAATGCTCCCTGGGATTGGTTCCAGGTTTCCCCGCAACCCTGAAGAAGGAGTAAGTGGTAGAAGATGGATGGATGAAGTTTTAGTGGAGCTGCATAACCTGAAAAGTTCTATTGCATTGCATGACAATTTCTTCATTTACCAAAGTGACTAACCTTTAGTTCTGCTGTAGTGTTTACAGATAAGGTCTTGTCCTGAACTTGTACAGGAGCTTCTGTATCCCAAGTCAGGTTAACTGTTACTTAAGGTAGCAAGAGAGGGAGGACAAGACCAAACTTTAGTGCAGTGGAACAACATTACATAAAAAATATTAAGTATAAATGTATAAAGGAACTTGGTTGCCTCCAGTCAGGTGCCCTATAATGGAGACAGCGGAAGAGATGAGATAAAAGACACCGGTTTTTAACACAGTGGACTGGCTTTTGTAAAAAGTTCGTTGCCTTTCGATTTCTTTGTAATTTACCAGTGAGACTAACCTTTAGTTTTTACAGTTGATTTTGCCTTAGAGTTTACAACTGAATTACAAACCTGTACTTCTACAGGAGCTTCTGTGCTTCAGGACATGTACTGATGCCTTACTGATCAGTCATCCAACTCACGTACTTGTCTAGCCGATACCATGGCTAAGAGGAAAGCTGTTTTCATAGACCGCCACCTCAATTCTGCCCTCTCTAAGGGGTTCAAATGGAGGCTGACACAGTGCCTCTAATACGAGAGGCAAGTCCCAAGAAAATACTGCGTTTTGTCGAGGAGGTCCCAGTCATTGAGCACCTTTTAAGAAAGGTCACAAGGGTGTGAGACCCAATCGTCACGCCATCTACTCTGTTATGCATGGCTGAGATGGCAGCTATGTATACCTTGATGGTCAAGGCAGCAAGGCCTCAATCAAGATAGGACTGGAGAAATCTGAGGATTATCGGTATGTTGGTTCCTGATTTTGTGCTTGGCAACACTCAGAAAAGAGCTTCCATCTGTTTGTGTACAACGCATTGGTGGAAGGTGCACGGGAGTTGTGGATGGTCTGTACAACTGCTGGATCACACAGCCTTAGTAACGGCTTTGGCCATTCAGAAAGTTGCAGCTGGGATGGGTTCGACCCTCCAGCTGTTAGAGGAGATCCCTCCTCACAGGGAGGCACCAAGGCTCCCTGTACAGTAATCTGTGTAATATTGGGAACCACACCCTCCCTGGCCATTTGGAGGCTACTAGTAGCACCTTGTGATTGCCTCCGAGGATCCTGTCTAGGCAGGGCAGTATCAACGGTAGTGGAGGGAAAGCATACAGCAGTCAATTTGGCCACACATGGGTCAATGCAATTTGGCCTAAGGGGTTTGTTGGTTTCACCAGTGAAAACCAAAGGGGACGGTGTGTCGTTGACGGTGAGGCGAAAAGGTCCACCTCTGCCCTACCATATCTGTGCCAGATTATGTGCCAGCACTACTTCAGGGTGCAGCTTCTACTTGCCAGGGTTAGGGCTGTGCCAGGGTAGCAAATCTGCAGCTGTGTTTTGAGTGCCTGGTAAGTCCACTGCCCTCAGGCTCAATAGGTGAGAATGGGCCCACAATAACAGCTGTTGAGTCAGCCTCAAGGATTGTTTGGACCTGGTGCTCCCCTGGTGATTTATATGGTAGACCACAGATGTGTTGTCTGTTCTTATAAGGACATGCGTTCCTATCAGCGCTGGAAGGAAATATTTGATGGCAAGCCGCACTTCCTGTAGCTCCAACACATTTGTGTTGTTCATGCTGCCAAGGACTCCAGTGGCCTCTGATTGCTCTGGAATTGCCATACAGCTCCCCAGCCTGCCAGGGTCATCTGTGCTCACTACTTCCCTGTCAGAAAGTATGGCCCCTAAGGGAACTCCCTGGGTAAAATATGCTTTTCTCCTCAATGGGCACAAGCATCTTTGGCAATTTGCAGTGACTCTGACCGGTGTGTCCCTGTGTTAAGTGAGATGCAAGCCGAGGTCGTAAAAGCCAGATCTGGAGAGGCCATAATGACAGAAGGCCGAAAGGGACCATTGATGAGTCTGCTGTGAGCATGCCTAGCAGTCTCAGAAATGCTTTGAGGATTTGAGAGTCCTGCCTCTTCTGAAGCAACTGGTGAGATAGAGGATGCTGTTGACTCGCCATTGAGTGGGGGTAGCCATCATCAACTGTGAGTCCAAGTGGATGCCAATAAACACTATTCGTTGACTGGGCATCAGAGAGCTCTTTACATAATTCACCTAGCTTGGTAACATGGGAGACCAGCAATGCTGATTCTCTGAGGGCATCAACCCTTGACTGGGAACAGATCAACCAGTCGACAAGGTACCTTAAAATTTGCATCCCCTTTGCCTGTAATGGAGACAGTGCCACTGCTACACACCTGGTGAAGACCCTTGGCACCCGTGAGATCCCAAACGGGAGCACACAAACGGGTGCTGAGGAGCGATTGGAATGTGAAAATATGCAACTTTCAGGTCGATGGTTGTAAACCAATCATTCTGCCTGATGCCTTGCAGCATGTACACTGTAACTTGAAAACCTTGAAGTGTGTGTTCATGTTTTAAATCTAGTATGGAGTGAAATCTGCCATCTTTCTTTGCAATAATTAAATAAGTAGAATAGAATCCACTGTTCTGTAAAGTGCTGTCTAATTGCTTAATGGCACCCTTCTTCAGGAGAGCCCAGACCTCCTGGTGTAAGGCCAGAGCCTTGTTTGGGTCCTTGAATAAGGTCATTCAGACTCCCTGGAACCTCGGAGGTCAACGTCTGAATTGATTGTTGTAGCTCTGTGACAGGGTTGATACAACCCAGGGGTCTGACATACAGTAAGCGCTTCCCAGCATCTGAGCTGCTGGCTGGTGAAGTGCCTGACCGTGGGAGTGGTACAGTCACTGTCTACACCTTCACCCTTTATAATTTCTGTAAGGGCGATGGCCTGAAGTCTGGCCTCACTGTGCCAAGCGAGGGGGATGGGTGGAGGTTGGCCGATGAAACCTCTCTGGGTGGGTAATTGTCTGTGATCTGTACTGAGCCGTATGTGTTGCCCTAGAGGGTCTCCGTCTAGCAGAGTGTTCATGATGTAGACTAGCGAAAAAACAAAAGCTCTTCAAAATCCTGTACAGAGTTATAGTCAGCACTCGGATGTGTTCAAGGGATTTAAGCAGCAGATTAAACATAGGAAATGTTGTCCAAGTAAACATTAGACACGTGCTTCGTAAAAAGATTATATTGAAAATGTGCTGTTTTATTTTTACAGTGCATTAATGCAGAACCAGAAACGTTGAATGAATGACTGAATAAATAAATAAAACGCAATCCAGTTTTTGTTTGCCACTGCCAAGCTAATACATTCTCCCCTCCTCTCCTTAAACCTCAATACTGCACAAGTCTAATATATCTGATACACATGAAGGTCGATATTTTGTCTGCAGGTTGGACTACTTACAGACAATATTAATTCAAATCTTTGCATCTCATACACAAACTTCTTTGTTCAACAATGGCTTATATAGACATACTTTATTCATTTCATATGTTAATCTGTTTGAATTTGAATACTGTGTGTATGTATGTGTGTGTGTGTGTGTATGTATATATGTGTGTATGTGTATATGTGTATATATATATATATATATATATATATATATATATATATATATATATATATATATATATATATAAATAAAAAAATCTCCAATGAGTTAACAAGCATAATCAATACTTAGAAGCATAATCTAAAAACATAAAAAAAATTCTAATCTAACTATATTTTAAGTGTGTGCAGAGTTAAAAGGAACTGGTGTTTTTTCTGTAAAGCAGCATTTAGACATTTTGAAGAATCCTGTGCACAGAAACTGCTTCTGTAAATGAACAACCTTGAGGCCCGATAACGTGTCGAGTTAGGACAAGGCCGGAGGAAAGGAGGACCGGTATCGAGGAAGGGAGTTTTGGGGGGGGGCTGAATGAACCTTTAAAGACAAAAACAAAAAAGCTAACTCGTCCTACACCACAGTTATAAAACAAAAGTAATTAATTGTGGCAAAGGAGCAGAGTTGTGTTTTTGTGGGTTTTTTTTTTTTTAAGAAAAAAGGTAAAAACCATGCATAAGAGGAGCTCATCTAACCAAGATGAGCTCATTAGCTCAGAAAGGTATCAAAAGTCCTGTGTGTGTTTGTATAATGTAGATTGTCTTCAGGGGTCTCACTTTTTTCGTCTTGAATAAAGTTTAATTCTTTCGACATCCATAAATCCTGGTCTCTGGAAGTTTTTTTTTATTTGGTTCGAGAGAATTTCCCACAACACTAGTAATATTGAGGATTTTTTTTTTTTACAGACGTCTTGCTTTTTGTAGTCACAAAATTTGTCTCAAAGATGCATGACAAAAAAAGTCACGTGTAAACGGCTATCAGCACGAAATAAATTCGGGAAAGTTATGTTGTGCTCTCTATGTACTGAACCGTATTTGTTGCCCTAGAGCAGGGGTGTCCAATCTTATCAGGAAAGGGCCGGTGTGGGTGCTGGTTTTCATTTCAACCAAGCAGGAGCCACACCTGATTCCAATTGTTCAGAATCAGGTGTGGCTTCAACTTGGTTGGAATGAAAACCTGTACCCACACCGTCCCTTTCCTGATAAGATTGGACACCCCTGCCCTAGATGGTCTCTGTATCAGGGTGTTCACAGTATTGGAGGCACCACTCTGGGAGGAGACCATGCTGCGGGACCACTAGCAGTCCGTGCACTGGGTGGTTGCAGATGAAGCAGGAGAGACTTAATCTTTACAAACTCAGAAGCCAAGGTGTCTACCTTCTGGTCTAGGGGATCTACATTTTTGCGTTTCCCCTTACCAGGGGCCCCCCACGAATTGGTCTTACGCTGCTTATGAGAGCTGGGAGACATGGTCTGTGTAGGATGCGGTTGAGTGCCCAGCTTGGATACCTGTACTGCTAAGCTCATAGATGCCATCTTAGTCAATCCCTCTCTTAAATGGTCAACCCCCAGGCAAAAGGGACATCTCTCATAGCCATCCTCTAGTTCTAGAGGGGCCAGGCAATCAATACATGTCTCAAACATGGGTACCAGTAGTCATTATAATCCATGTGGTTTTCTGCGTGTGACCACTTTGCAAGGTGGTAATTGAGCACAAAATAAACAAATATATACACTTTGCTGTATCTCTGCAAATAATTAAAGAAATCCACAAACTAAATCAGAGGAACAAAAAACAATCACCTGTTTTAATCAGCCCTACTTCAGGGTGCATTGTGTAGCCTGTCCTACCACAACGAGTCAATTATGAAACTGAAACAGTGAAAATATTGGGGAATGGTCCCTTTTATGATCACTATGCACTGTCATGCGATACGGTGCAGTTAAGAGTGAACATGCTCACACTGTAGCCAATAATTAAACAAATTCACTAACTAAATCACGGGAATGAAAAACAATTCGATGAAGCCCCTGCCCCTAGTGCCAAAACTACTAGTAAATGGTTTGCTGAGCGTTGTATTACTGTGCTTGATTGGCCAGCCAACTCGCCTGACCCGAACCCCATAGAGAATCTATTAGAGACACCAGACCCAATAATACAGACGAGGTGAAGGCTGTGAGTGTCCATGCCACGCCGCATTGATGCAGTAATTCGTGCAAAAGAAGCCCTGACCAAGTGTTGAGTGTACAAATGAACACATTTTTCAGAAGGTTGACATTTCTGTATTATAAATTCTTTATTCTAATATTTTGAGATACTGCATTTTTTATTTCCATGAGCTATAAGTGGTAATCAAGATAAAAAAAAAAGGCTTGCAATATTTCACGTTGTGTGTAATGAATCTAGAATAAATGAAAGTTCCACTTCTGAAAAAATGTTACTTTTCCATAATATTCCAATTTTTTGAGATGCACCTGTATAGTTAGTGTTGCCTCCTGTTGGATGGAGCATTATTCTTTTGCTTTTCAAGAACCATCCTTGTTTTGCCTATTCAGCTATATTTGAGATCAGAACGAATTTAATCTAACATTCTTTGCCTTTATAAAACCTTGAATAGTTAATCATTTGAAATATCACAACTATAAAATGGGATTGAATATTTTTATTTGGAAGATGCAAGTACATGAAAACCCTCCTCGCTCAATCCAGATGTAGAGAACCTCTACTTGCGTTTCTTGAACACTGGAAAATGAAAGTAGGACAAATTTAATGTCAAAATATAACTTGCATATAAGCAATATCTAATTAGGAAAGAATCAGACTTACTCTTCTTTTTGTTTTTCTTCTTCAGTACTTTCTTCTTCTTCTTGGGTCTGGGATTATCCAAATCCTAGAATGAAACAACACACTCGGACTAGATCTCATTTGACACTAGAACACAATCTTTTCTTAAAGAGAAAAAAAAAAATGTCTAAACTCCTTATAGTGCAGTCTTTGCTTTTAATGGCTGGACTGTTCTTGTGCAAGTGCAAAATTAATTCTGGCCAATCAGGGGCTTTGTCTGTCCATCCTAGAGATTGGTATTATAGGTGTGCAGAGCTTCAGCAGGACACTACTGTCCTAAAGACATCTTTGGTTTGTCTTTCTGTGTAAAACTCTACACAAGAGGATTTCCTTTCCAGAAAATACGCAACCATTAAGCATCCAAATAATCCTCAATGGAACTTCATGGAGTGAATTTTATTACAGATGTTTTACAAAATAGAAAGATGACCTGAATTGTCTCCTGAAGAATTAATATTCTAAACGTCCTGGTTCTCTACAGAATTCTAATAACCTCTACATATATCTATCCTCACACGTCCATCACTCCGTCTGCCTGCTATCCTGACCAGCTATCTGTGATTTATCAATCCATCTCACTCACTGGTGCGTCTCCGCCGGTCAGCGCTGTGATGTCACCGAAGTGCGTGATGCTCTTCAGCTGTGAGGACATTCCCATCATGCGTCTCTTCTTAGCCTTCTGATCTCGGGGGACACTTAGACGCACCATCATAGACTCCTCATAGTTTTTCCTGCGATATGATTAAAAAAAGTATTCAAAGATGACGAACGGTGTGTGAATTAACTAAATATTATTTTAATACAAACTTTAGCACAGAAACGAGCATAAACACGGTCGCAAGAGTCTGAAAGACGGATTGCGATCTGCTCACTCAAACAACATTCAGAAGTGCTAAGGGACACTTTACACTTGTAGTGTAAATGCATCTCCAACATTCAAGGTCATCAGGTTTGCGGTTCTCATATGGAATTGATCCAAGTCAAGATGTATCTAATACACACTAGGTTTGTGTGATCTAACAATTTAATCATCTCTCCATGACCTTACAGTGCCATTGTGTTCATTTATATTTTATTACCAGACCTGCCAACCTTTATGTAGTTTACATAGAAGCACCGCAATTTAACATCCTGGTATGAGTTATTGCTCAAAAACATGTCAAATGTGCAGTGTTTTTCTCACCAATAAAACAGGAGATGATCAACATATGAAACTGAAAAGATTTGCTGAGGTGTACTGCACTGGAACCATCTGGAGAATGTTGCATTTATTCAAATGAAATAAAACCTATTACTTCCACAGAAAAATTTCAACACTTTTCAGAACTTTTTTGGGGCAAATTGAACACTTTACGAATAACGCAAATGGGGATGATATTTACTATGATTTAGTCCGTCAAGGAGTTCGAGATCGCAGAAATGGACACAAAATCAAGGAAACTCTGCGATATTCGGAGAAGCTTACAAGTTTTCATAATTACCGCAGATTTTGGCTGAGATATGTCGTGTGACATCATTACACGGCACACTCAGCCAAAGCCCTCTTCGATTCACGCGAGTTGAACACGAGTATAGCCAAAAGGTCTCATTTACCAACAAACATCACTGCGAAAGATTGTGCGCAACAATTTAATACAATTGCAATTTCGCCAAGTAGTTTTCCACCAAAAAAAGGTGGGGAAAAAAAGCACAAACGAAAGTCGCAAATTTTGAAAGTAGCTGCAGCAAAATCGAGCATTTTTTCCCACAGCAATCACAAAAAAAAACTCCTGCACGGAGTGATAGTCAGCACTCAGATGTGTTCAAGGGATTTGAGCAGCAGATTAAATATAGGAAATGTTGTCCAAGTAAACATTAGACACGTGATTTGTAAAAGGATTATATTGAAAATGCACCGTTTTATTTTTACAGTGCATTAATGCAGAACCAGAAAGTTTTTGTTTGTGCCACTGCCAGCAAGCAATTCCCAACTGGAAAGCTAATACACCCTCCCCTCCTCTCCTTAAACCTAGTCTAATAAACGCTGTTGTATCTGATACACATGAAAGTCTGATACTGCGTCTCATACACGAGCTTCTTTGTTCTCAACAATGGCAAATATAGACATGCACTTTATTCTTTTCATATGTTAATCTGTTTGAATACTAAAATCACAAAAAAATATATTATAGAGAATATATTGATGAAGTATAATCAATATGTATGACTAACATTTAGAATCTTTAGAATACTTAGAAACAATTTAAAAGAATAAACTAAAGATCAATGAGTTAACAAGCATAATCAATGTATGTACAATGGGGGGGAAAAAAGTATTTGATCCCCTGCTGATTTTGTACGTTTGCCCACTCACAAAGAAATGATCAGTCTATAATTTTAATGGTAGATTTATTTGAACAGTGAGAGACAGAATAACAACAAGAAAATCCAGAAAAACGCATGTCAGAAATGTTATAAATTGATTTGCATTTTAATGAGAGAAATAAGTATTTGACCCCCTCTCAATCAGAAAGATTTCTGGCTCCCAGGTGTCTTTTATACAGGTAACGAGCTGAGATTAGGTGCACACTCTTAAAGGGAGTGATCCTAATCTCAGCTTGTTACCTGTATAAAAGACACCTGTCCACAGAAGCAATCAATCAATCAGATTCCAAACTCTCCATCATGGCCAAGACCAAAGAGCTCTCCAAGGATGTCAGGGACAAGATTGTAGACCTACACAAGTCTGGAATGGGCTACAAGACCATTGCCAAGCAGCTTGGTGAGAAAGTGACAACAGGTGGTGCAATTATTCGCAAATGGAAGAAACACAACAGAACTGTCAATCTCCCTCGGCCTGGGACTCAATGCAAGATCTCACCTCGTGGAGTTGCAATGATCATGAGAACAGTGAGGAATCAGCCCAGAACTACACGGGAGGATCTTTTCAATGATCTCAAGGCAGCTGGGACCATAGTCACCAAGAAAACAATTGGTAATACACTACGCCGTGAAGGACTGAAATCCTGCAGCGCCCGCAAGGTCCCTCTGCTCAAGAAAGCACATATACATGCCCGTCTGAAGTTTGCCCATGAACATCTGAATGATTCAGAGGACAACTGTGTGAAAGTGTTGTGGTCAGATGAGACCAAAATGGAGCTCTTTGGCATCAACTCAACTCGCTGTGTTTGGAGGAGGAGGAATGCTGCCTATGACCCCAAGAACACCATCCCCACTGTCAAACATGGAGGTGGAAACATTATGCTTTGGAGGTGTTTTTCTGCTAAGGGGACAGGACAACTTCACCGCATAAAAGCGACGCTGGACGGGGCCATGTATCGTCAAATCTTGGGTGAGAACCTCCTTCCCTCAGCCAGGACATTGAAAATGGGTCGTTGATGGGTATTCCAGCATGACAACGACCCAAAACACACGGCCAAGGCAACAAAGGAGTGGTTCAAGAAGAAGCACATTAAGGTCCTGGAGTGGCCTAGCCAGTCTCCAGACCTTAATCCCATAGAAAATCTGTGGAGGGAGCTGAAGGTTCGAGTTGCCAAACGTCAGCCTCGAAATCTTAATGACTTGGAGAAGATCTGCAAAGAGGAGTGGGACAAAATCCCTCCTGAGATGTGTGCAAACCTGGTGGCCAACTACAAGAAACGTCTGACCTCTGTGATTGCCAACAAGGGTTTTGCCACCAAGTACTAAGTCATGTTTTGCAGAGGGGTCAAATACTTATTTCCCTCATTAAAATACAAATCAATGTATAACATTTTTGACCACATTTTTGATTTCAATTAGATCTACCTTTAAAATTATAGACTGATCATTTCTTTGTCAGTGGGCAAACGTACAAAATCAGCAGGGGATCAAATACTTTTTTCCCTCACTGTATAATCAATACTTAGAAGCATAATCTAAAAACGTAAAATACATTCTAATCAAACTATACTTTAAGTGTGTGCCGAATTTTTCTGCACAGAAACTGCTTCTGTAAGTGAACAACCTTGAGGCCTGATACCATGTGTTGAGTCAGGACAAGGCCGGAGGAAAGGAGGACAGGTATGGAGGAAGGGAGTTTCAGGGAAAAAAATGGACAACATTTTTAAAAACAAAACGACAGCTAACTGGTCCTACACCACAGTTATAAAACAGCTATGAACAGAAGTAATAAATTGTGGTAATTTAGCAGAGTTGTTTGTGTTTTAATTAAAGAAAAAAAGGTAAAACCATGCCTAAGATGAGCTCATTAGCTCAGAAAGGTATAAAGTTTAGGTATAGGTGTGTGCGTTTGTATAATGTAGACTGTCTGCAGAGGACTCACTTTATTTGTCTCAAACAAAGTTTAATTCTTTCGACATCCACAACTCCTGCTCCCTGGAAGTTTTTTTGATGTTGGTTGGAGAGAATTTGACAACACTAGTAATATTGGGGATTTTTGAACAGATGTCTTGCTTTCTGTAATCACGAAATTTGTCTCAAAGATGCATGAACAAGTCACGTGTAAACGGCTATCAGTCCGAAAGAAATTTGGAACAGTTATACGCTTTGAGATATGCTATAGCAGTATAAATGATGACTCGACAAAAGAAAAAGCAACATTAATTAACCAAAGAAACATTGTATTCCTTGAAAGATCATCATACTGGTATATCATAGGAAATTGATCAAGCAGGGTCATTTCAGATAGGTTATTGCTGCTCATCTCTGATTTTGTTCAGTCTTTATTTGTAGCTTGTGACTTTAAATCAGAGTCTGTGCAGTATTTTGCCTGAATTCTAAGATCCTCTGAAAAATACAATATTTTCTCATAAAAAAAAGTCTTATTAAAGAAAATATTATTCCCAGCCATATGTAATTTTGCAGACATATGTAAAAAAGACAAACTTGTTTTCTGTCTGTTTAAATGCTCTGAAGTCACCACAGAAAGCCTTTTCTTTCCTCATGGGGTCCTCGAATGGGAAAACGTGCACAATTTCCAAAAATGAGTGATATTAGTGGCTTATAGACCCCACTCTAAGAGACACGGATGCTAAAAGTCACAGTTAGTGCTTAAACTGCTATACTGACTTAATGTCAATTGACAATGACAAAAACGACAAATTTGATTTAAATGCGAGTTTAAATTTTGACGTTCCCAGACGATGTTAACGCACTACTAAAGTCATGAAAGATTGCAGGAAATCTGTTTAAAGTATGGTCAGGTTATGTTCCAAGTTGCAACGTTAACAAGATACCAGGCCGTGTTTTGTCTTGAATCGACTGTACCATTCACATAAAATGGACATATGTAGGACTTTATAAAATCAGAACATTTAAATATGTTAAATGTCTGCAACCTATAAAGAACACAATTCAATTTCAGAAAGAAGTTATAAAATACATAACTCAACAGGCACGTAATGACCCAGCTGTGCCACACCTACATTGCTCCATCACTAGGGTGTTTTCATTTTAAAACGCATAACTTTTGCTATGGTTACTCCTGTAGTCTACACTACTCCGGTGTTTTTAACCCTCGAAAATGCTGAAGACCCTGTTTTAGTTCGAAAACTCCGGGCTTTCGTTTCAGTGTAAACAGACCAAAACGAAGACTTGAAAACGAAGGCGTGGCTTCGCCCACATTCGCCCCATGATTGGGTCTTTCGATCATTGTGTATCCTTCCCTGATTCATCAAGTCCCTATCATATGACCATTACACTACTTGATCATATACACAACAACACGGAGACTGAACCACAAGCTTTGCTGGCTTTGTTGTCATTCTTAGCAGCCATTGTGCAGTTCAATTCTGTATTTTATAAAACTGCAGCTGCCTACATGCCCAAGAGGCGAGCTATGATTAGAGCGATCGGCAACAAATCTCATTTCAAGTGTCGTAAGCTTTACACGGAACGCCGGTTTGGACTAACAACCAACTTCCTGTTTACACTTATATGCGCATGCCCAGTGTGCATGAATAATCATGTGACATGCGTATTTGGTCGTGTCGCGTGGACGGAGATCGTTTCTGAAATACAGCGGAAACGCCAGTGTGGACGAGAATCATTTTAAAACATAGGGCCTAAGTCCTCACCTGTGCTGGTCCTCTCGGATGTCTCGCTCAGTCTGAAAGTCTTGGCGCTCACGGATTTCCTCCGGTGCGTCGCTGTACTGCTGCCGGAGCTCCCCGATCACTGAACTACGGAACGCCGCTTTCCTGCGTTTATCCACAAGCTCCTTCTGCCTATCAGCCTCTGTCAGATCACCGTCTGTGCGAGGAGATGTAAAATTGAGCAAAGTGTACAATCATGTTTGCAGAAAAAAAAAAAGCCATTCAGTTCATAAACCTTACTGTGATATACGTACAACAATTCAGTATAACTCAAGGCTAGATTTAACATTTATTTATTGACACTATGTATCATTAATGAGGCTATTACATTAGCAGGCTGCTTATCATTAACTCTTGTATCACTAGTAAAGATGGTACGAGTAGAGACAGATCATTGGGTAAAAGATGAATGGAACAGCACAAAATATTTCTTGAGCCTGTATTACACAAGCCCCACCCCTCCAGTAAAGAAGAGCCAATCACCTTCCAGGTTGAGATGTTACCAAAAACACCCAGCCTTTAAGATCCTTACACTGATGAATGAGCAGATACATGGCGCTTGGCTTTGTTAGTTATGAAGAAACATGTGTTGTGTTATTGGAACCACAGACCACAACTTATTTACAGCACTTCTGTCTGCTTTTAACAGCTGCGTTTGACAATCCGGTGTCCGAAACGTCATCGGCAATCTGCTTATGGTACAAAAATTGTTGCTAAGGTGGCTCCTCAGCGGACATACTTCACTAGACGGATTATGATCCATGTTTTATAGCCATGTGATGATCTACAGCTTGTGCCTGTGACCAAACACTTCCTCTAGTGTTCTATTGCTTAAATGTAAATTGACATGATTTACCATAATGCATTGGGGCGATCTTTGGTGGGACGTATTTCCTGGCTTTGGGAGCCATCATTTTCACAGAATCTTTTTTATTTCCCTCGTCGTCATCATCGTCTGATTCCTCAGACTGATCAAGCTGTGGAATGAATAAATAAATAAATGATCCCAACAGGCAGCAGATATCACAACATAACCTTCACTTTTAATATTGTTTGCATTTACATTTATTCATTTAGCAAACACTTTTATCCAAAGCGACTTACAAATGAGAAAATCCAAGCAAATTCTGTTTAATGCTAAGATCACAGAGTGAGAGTTAAATGATGATCTGAAGAGCTTTACCTTGCTGACAAGATTCTCGGGATTCGGACGGAAATGTAAAGGATCGTTCTCAGCTGTGACACAGGAGGAACTGTTAGCAAGCAGTGAGTCGTATATATCGTAACAGTATCTGCTAACATGAAATGTGTGATTGTATAAAAATGGGTGACGAATTAAAGGAATCAGGAAGGTTTTTTTTTTTTTTTTCTTATTAAGATTTTGGGCCAAGACAAGCCACCAGTGGTGCATTTCCATCTCTGGAAAAATACTGGAGGTATAAACACTCTCTTCCAAAAGATTTTCCCTCAGCTGGTGTTTTGAGCACGCTCTCTAACATAACTCCAAGCGCTTTCATATGGAGTTCGCATGGTATGAGATCCAGTTACTGCAGCCGTAACATTTCATCTATATCATCATTTTCCCGTCCAAGAAACCATTCAATGAACCCACACGGCCCTGGTAATGGGGAGGAGTCATCCTGGACGAGACCACTCCCATCAGAATAGAAAGGTTTCATTACAAATTAAAGGTGATCGGTTAGAAGAACTCTGTATTGATTTGCAGTGACTCTTCCTTCTAAAAAGACAAGTGGACCCAAACCATGTCAGCAAAACGCCCCTTAACAGAGTCACCAGGTTTTCCTTTCATTTGTCACCATGCATGAAAATACAATCATTACGATTATCATTCCAGGAATCCGGACTCATTCTGTTTAACATCATTCAGTTTCATCTGAAAGAAACACTAATGATTGTTTTTCTCCATGGATTAGAAGTCTTACCCAGACTCCCCGTCACAGCAGTGCGCACTAGTTTATCAATCTGATATTTCAGCTTCTGATCGAGAGGACGCATCTTCTCCAGAACCTACAGGAAAGAGAGGAAATCTTTTAAGAAGCTTGAATTCTGTGAGAACAAAACTCTGTGTGTTAAATATAAATTTTATAGAAAAAAACTATTTAAAAAAACAACATTGCCATACACAGCATGTAGTGGTAATAGTACTTTTCTTTAGAGGTCAACCAAAGTGGATTTTACAGATAAAATCTACTGATAACTAAGTCGGGCGGTACCTGTCGATAACCGATTAATCAACCGATAGTTTTTATAATTAATACATAACACAAGTAAAATATTGCTGAACTTCATTACAAAAATAAACAGTACTGACTGCACCATTCAAATGTTCTGTACTTTAAAAAAAAAAAAAAAAAGTATAAATATTAATATTTATTAACTATTAATAAAGTGTAATTAATATATATATATATAATCTCCAAACAGACAACAAAATTAATCAAAAAACAAACAAACAAAAATAAATAAATAAATAAATGTGTCTGTGACCATTTTTATTTAGACTCTAAAAGCCCCTCTCCTAATGTATAATGACAGCAGACTCTTCTCAACCGCTCCGCAACGGACACAACCGGGAAAAACTATTGGTGTGGATTTTTGCAGATAAGCGATAGTTCCAGCAATCTGTGCCGATCTTTCATTTCTTTAGCATGATAACCTAACCTTTTGTTACTGCATTTGAAAACAGCTTTCTTCCTAAAACATTACTCTTCAATCAGCGCCATTATGATTATAATTCACTTACAAAATATCAATCTGACCGAATCAACAACCTACATAATGACAATATTAAACTGATTCGAAGAGAAAAAAATCGAATACATTGCAATACACATCACTTTTATACAGTGGTTCACTGTGTTCACATGGATCACTGAGAGAATCAGACCGTTCTAATGGTGACCAGCCTGTGGATGGCGTCGTTGTCCTTCAAACTTTGGCCATCTGTCTTAATGCTCATCAAATGTGCAACATCTTGAAGGTAAAATAACAGTAGGTGGTATCGCAGGTCCAGAAAGGACAAACCCTGTCGATAACAAACATTATTAGAAGGAACATTAAAAGTGTTACAGGACACACAGTAAAGCTTTACAGGGCTTTACCTTAGAAGTTGGATACGTTTTATTCTGGACTTTCTTGATCAAGTCTCGAACGTGGCTCGTAACAAACGCAACCTGAAATTTCAAGGAGAAGAACGTTTTTCTATTCTGTACATCCGTATAAACGCTACACATCCTAACTGGTCATTAAGGGAGCATGCACTGTTTATTTTTATACTCGGTTTTAGTAATTCATTGAGGTATTTGTTTTCAAAATATTGAACAACCTGTGTGGGTGTGTGGATAGTACACAGACATGCTACAATCACTGCACAGCCTCCTAATCACTCGTTTATTCCTAATGATGTTCTGATACATATAATTAATTCCATAAACTCCCAACTATAAATCCAGATTAACAGTCCTCGGGTTCTTTCACTCTAGTTACAAAATAATTCATAGTATAATTCAATTACCCAAGATTGTAAGATTTAAAGACTTTATGTTATCACGTCCCTCAGTTCTGCTGGGGGAAATCAGGACAAAACACTAATATGTGCTCCAAAGCAGAAGTACAAAGAAGCAGGATTAGGAATCACTTCATTCCAAACCTGTTGCGTGAGTGTGTTGAGTAGCTGCACTGCTTTAGGCAGATCATCTTCAATCACCTCCTGGGAAAAGGAGATCAAAACTGATGAACATGACGGAAAAATACACAACACTCCCAAATTAATGCTCATGTCTCTGTACAGAAAACAGCACTGTCTACAGCTGTAACATATTGAATGTTTAAAAACTGCTGAATCCTCAGTTTCTCTTGATTAATTGTCTATTACAGCACAAGCTCGGTCTAAAACAAGTTATACAAGCTCGGTCTAAAACGTAGTCATTTTTATTAGCGCTGCAACTAACGATTATTTTCAGAATCGATTAGTTGGCCGATTATTTCTGCGATTAATCGGACGGGGGTGGGGGGGCGTTCAGTAGCATTTTTTGTATATTTAAAATAAAATCCACAAACAGTGTTACAAATAATATAAACTTCAGACGAAAACTTTACACAACTGTTTGTCCAAAACAGAAAAGAACCCAATACACACACACCAGAATATATACTATTAATTTAGGATTGTAGTTTAATTCAGTGCTTTTTGTTCATCCATAAAAATAATGCATAAATACTTATATATAATATAAAGTAAAATTATATTTATATATAATATAAACTAATACAGAAACATTAGAGCTGCAACAACTAATCGATAAAAATCGATGATGAAAATCGTTGTGAACGAATCTCGTTCTTGATTAGTTGGTCTGCGCGCAACACGGGGGAGATTTACTCATTACGTTACTTCTCTTCAGAAAACACGCTTCGGAGCGAAAATACTAAAGTTGTGCCCCAAATGAAGTACTATGGTATAATGCACTATGCACCGTGTACTCTACTGTCTAATGTGTGGATTTTAGAAAGGCAATATTATCTCAAATAGAACATTAGCGTGTTTTGTTTCTGACTGGAAGTATAAGCTGCTTACTAGTCAACGGTGCATGACGTCATACGCTCGCTAGCATTAGCAGACACCCATAAGTAACAGTGACTTTCTTGTTAGCATTTTTGTATTAATCAGTACGGTTCTCTACAGGAAAGTCTTTGGTAACTTGATGAGCTGTTTTTGTGACGTATTAAGATCAAGACAGAGAAAAAAGTAGACTGTTTACATCTGCTATGATGTAACTGAGAACAGGAACTTGTCTCGTGGACATCCCACAACACTAAATATAGCTATAAACAGATAAAACACGACACAAATATGTAATATCCGTGAACCTCAATGAGCTGATACAGAATAACAGAGTAAAAGTATTTTATTTTATTAATTATATTCAGCATTTGTTTTTCAGTAAGCTTCCCCATGGTCCATCTACGGAACCCTGAGCAGCCATCCATTATTATTATTCATTTTGTTCTGTTGTGTTCTCGTGATCTCGACTTAATTTTGTCTGGATCAACGTTTGTCATGTCGAGATCACGAGCAAACAACAGAAAAAATATCAACAATGCATGGCCGCTTAGGGATTCCGTAGTCCATCAGTGCTGCTTATTTGTTTTAATTTTTTTACTAGGCCATCAGGATTTTCATCTAGAAGCCACGTTTTAGCTCCATGATCAGTTTAGCTCCATGGTCAGTTTAGCTCCATGGTCAGTTTAGTTACATGATCAGTTTAGCTCCATGGTCAGTTTAGTTACATGATCAGTTTAGCTCCATGGTCAGTTTAACTCCATGATCAGTTTAATTACATGATCCGTTTAGCTCCTACATGATCAGTTTAACTCCATGATCAGTTTAGCTCGTACATGATCAGTTTAACTCGTACATGATCAGTTTAACTCCATGATCAGTTTAGCTCGTACATGATCAGTTTAACTCTATGATCAGTTTAGCTCCATGATCAGTTTAGCTCCACACACTGCGTTAGCGACGTGCTAGTTTCACACAGCTAGCCTCTACATTAACGGATTTATATACATTTGCATGTGGTACCACACATTTATCAGCAAACTATTTGTTTATGAAATGATAACTGTCTTTATCAACATCTTTCGTATGTAAAGCTTAACATTTATGGTTAATATTTAGGATTAGAGCACAACTCACATTCTGCACACTGAGGGCCGCCATCTTGAACTACGGCAGGCACACTGGGACATACGCGTTTCGTTTGGGCGATTTCATGATGCGCAATTTTCGCTCTGGGATACTGGCTCCGTTTCTAGGCCCTAAACATGAGTTTGGTGTGAGTAGCGAAAATATAGAATACATTTGGTTATATGTAACGTGTTGTATATGGTATTATTCTGCTGTACAATATCTCTAGATAAATTACAACTTGGATGTGTGAGGTATGATTTTCATTTCTTTTTTTCTAGAAATTTAATTAAATGAACATGATGGCACGCGATTAAAAATATTATTAGCATTGTTTTCTCTGCATCACCATACAGTCTTTCGTATCTTTCCCAAATAACAATGAATTCAGAAATCATATTGGATTGTTTTCAGACAAGCCCAACAGGTTTCGCTCCGGGCTGCAGTTCTAGCTGTGACCGCTGGATGGCATTAAACCCCACATAAACGCCAGGGGCTGAACAGACACACTTCAAGGCAAGGAGTATTTCAGTTGCAGAACAGAAGAAACGTGAGGATTAGAGAAGAAAAAATGGCAGATGGAGATTAAGGGATGAGAGAAAAGGATAACATCCACAATAAGGTGTGGCTGAGACCATGGTGTTACTGTGAGATAAACCCTGTGTTACAGTATTAGTCAGGAACTGTGAGAGACCGTGGAAGAGAGAAAGTGTACAATACAGGAAAACAGGGAAATGTGAAGAGCGGACACTGGATATTGAAGAGAGATTGAAAAAAAATGCATCCATGTATCAAGATTAAAGATACAGTGGTGTGAAAAAGTGTTTGCCCCCTTCCTCATTTCCTGTTCCTTTGCATGTTTGTCACACTTAAGTGTTTCGGAACATCAAACCAATTTAAACAATAGTCAAGGACAACACAAGTAAACACAAAATGCAATTTGTAAATGAAGGTGTTTATTATTAAAGGTGAAAAAAAATCCAAACCATCATGGCCCTGTGTGAAAAAGTGATTGCCCCCTAAACCTAATAACTGGTTGGGCCACCCTTAGCAGCAACAACTGCAACCAAGCGTTTGCGATAACGTGCAATGAGGCTCTTTACAGCGTCCTGGAGGAATTTTGGCCCACTCATCTTTGCAGAATTGTCCTAATTCAGTTACATTAGAGGGTTTCGGCATGAACGGCCTTTTTAAGGTCATACCACAACATCTCAATAGGATACAGGTCAGGACTTTGGCTAGGCCACTCCAAAGATTCTTTTATTTTTTTCTTCAGCCATTCGGTGGTGGACTTGCTGGTGTGTTTAGGATCATTGTCCTGCTGCAGAACCCAAGTTCGTTTCAGCTTGAGTACACGAACAGATGGTTGGACATTCTCCTTCAGGATCTCTTGGTAGACAGCAGAATTCATAGTTCCTTTTATCACGGCAAGTCTTCCAGGTCCTGAAGCAGGCAAAACAGCCCCAGACCATCACACTACCACCACCATATTTTACTGTTGGTATAATGTTCTTTTTATGAAATGCAGTGTTCCTTCTACGCCAGATATACTTGGACACACACCTTCCCCAAAGAGTTCCACTTTTGTCTCATCGGTCCACAGAATGTTGTCCCAAAAGTCTTGGGGATCATCAAGATGTGTTGTGGAGAAATTGAGACGAGCTTTGATGTTCTTTTGCTCAGCAGTGGTTTTCTCCTTGGAACTCTGCCATACAGGCCATTTTTGCCCAGTCTTTTCCTGATGGTGGAGGCATGAACGCTGACCTTAACTGAGGCAAGTGAGGCCTGCAGTTCTTTGACGTTGTTGTGGGGTCTTTTGTGACCTCTTGGATGAGTCGTGCTGCGCTCTTGGGGTAATTTTGGCGGCCGGCCACTCCTGGAAAGGTTCACCACTGTTCCATGTCTTCGCCATTTGTGGATAATGGCTCTCACTGTGGGTCGCTGGATTCCCAAAGCTTTGGAAATGGCTTTAAAACATAACCCTTCCAGACTGATAGATCTCAATTACTTTCTTTCTCAATTGTTCCTGAATTTCTTTGGGTCTCGGCATGATGTGTAGCTTTTAAGGATCTTCTGGTGGACCTTACTGTGTCAAGCAGCTCCTATTTAAGTGATGCCTTGCTTGTGAACAGGTGTGGCAATAATCAGGCCTGGGTGTGGCTAGAGAAATTGAACTCAGGTGTGGACAACCACAGTTATAATATTTTTAACAAAGGGGGCAATCACTTTTTCACACAGGCCATGATGGTTTGGATTTTTTTCACCTTTAATAATAAACACCTTCATTTACAAATTGCATTTTGTGTTTACTTGTGTTGTCCTTGACTATTGTTTAAATTGGTTTGATGTTCCAAAACACTTAAGTGTGACAAACATGAAAAGGAACAGGAAATGAGGAAGGGGGCAAACACTTTTTCACACCACTGTACATCCACACATTTCCCAGGGAACTAGATTCTGTGCCAAGCCCATTGCATACACATTCACACACTACGGACAATTTGGAAATCAGCTTACAGCTTTGGACCCAGGGATGAAACCGGAGTTCCTGGAAGAAACCCCAGAAGCATAGGGAGATCATGCAAGCTCCACGCACACAGGATGGAGGCAGGATTTGAACTCCCAACTGCAGAGGTATAATTCAAATGTGCTACCTACCAACCCACCGTGCCCACCAGGGCTAGCAGATTTTAATCCCTTCATCCAGGTTTAAAACTGACATCAGTCATTCTATTGGGCCAGTGTTGGCAGAGTTGTGCACCTTTGCCAAATTTATCCCAATATTAGTACAACATGAAATCTTAATATATTATAATTATACATTTCTATATTATAGAAATATCAAACAAATCCTTAACTGTGGCTTGATTGTAGTCATTTTTTTCTCCAAGCAAGAATAGCAGCTTTATTACTTGAATTCTTAACTTTATTAGCATATTAATTAACTCTATTATAAATGATTGCTAGCCCGTTAGGCTTCAGATGAATTGCAGTTTAGGATTAGATTACGGAGTTTGTAATTCATTTGTAAATGTATCAGTGAAAAGTATGACACATTTACAGAATGAGACTCATACAAGTCAATATCATATTGTTCAGGATATTAGAGTATTAGCTAACAATCTTATGAAGGCTATACTTTATTATCTGAATACTTCAATAGATAACTGTAAAAGAGATTCCCCCATCACTATATAGTAGCTTGATATCATCACACATCATTTCACCAATCATTCTCGTAAATTGTAATCTTATAAAGCTAGTGGTACCAGCTTTGGTATATTTATTATTTTCATAACTAAGTAGGTTGGAGTTGTTGAGTTATATTTATTTTTGTGTCAGACAGAGGATCCTGTTTCGGGCAGTAGCTGGGTGGCCTTGAAATCCCCCTGTCCTTCCTGTTAAACATCTCACCATGATGGAACTTACAGGAATTGCAAATGAATTAGTGTCTGGACCTTAAAACACACACACACACACACACACACACACACACACACACACACACACACACACACACACACACACACACACACACACACACACACACACACACACACACACACACACACACACACGAAGAAACACTCTCTACATGCTCTACCTGTCCATGTTTTACAGTAATAAGCTTGCATCTTTGAATGTGAAACAAAAGATGTGACACAGAAAAGAATAGAAAAATCATTTATCTGTATTGTACAGACTAATTTTTCCTTAATAGATTGTTTCTGTGCAAGTCCAATTCAATTGATTTCCTATATTTAATTATAATACATGTTTAGCAGTATTTCTAAAGCATTCTATATATATATATATATATATATATATATATATATATATATATATATATATATATATATATATATATATATATATATATATATATATATATATATATATATATATAATGTGCGCACATTGAGACAGGTGACAAATTAAAGGAAAGAACCGGTGGCTCTGCTGTGTTGTAAGATTTTACTGGCATGTTTTGTGTCCATTTGCACCATTAAGAGTGAAGCGCCACTGCAAATCAATACAAACATATTCTGATTGATCACCTTTATCCTACAATGAAACTTTTCTACCCTGATGCGTGTGGTCTCTTCCAGGATGACCCCACCCCCTTCTACAGGGCACAAGGGTTCACTGAAGTGTTCAGTGAGGATGAAAATTTATATGCAAATAATATGAATGAACCACCGGAGGGAAAAATCTTTTAGTCGGATGTCCAACCCTCCAGTACAGTATTTCCAGAGAAGTGTAGACCATAACATCTTACTCGACCAATAATAAGATTATTTCTTATTCATTTTCTGAATGTCTCACGGCAATGGTCTATGGGTGATTCTATTGTTCTTAGTGCATGAGATGTATCACTCTATAAGAATAAGTGCTGTACAGTTAAAAAGAAAAAAGAGAGAAACTGAATTGCAAAGTGAGAAAAATAAAGACCCCGGTGTTAAATTGTCGACCTCTGACCGAGCGTGGAGATTTCAGCAGCTTTGCCCTGTGTTTCTGCGTTATATTACAAAGAGGAGGAAGATAAAGACACACTGCATGACAAAGGATCCCTGAGTGTCCTCTTTATGTTTCTTACGAGGACATTAACAAATATATTAACACATATGCAGGCAGAGAGAGAAAGACACCCCATGGCTGTTTCTGTAGCTCAGATCACAAGCAGTAAAGCTTGAAAAGCAAACCTGCTGGAACATACCGACCTTTATAAACAGATCAAACACAATCTCTGATATTCAGCTCACCATGAATAATTCTTCATTGTAGGCCAGACTTATATTTATTTTTAAAAATAGACCATTTGATTGGGGTTTTGTTACTACTTCATCTCAAATTGTCCTCATTTAAATGACCTTTCTGAAAATTACACTCGAACACAAATACAGTATGCAGTGCCAGCCAGGAGCACACAAACAAGCTTTAAAATGCTGCTTTTTTTGTTCACTGTTCAGTTTCAAGAGTCAGTTATTCTCAAGCTCGGAAATCAGAGGTTGTGTTTGATCTGTTTATAAAGGTTGGTGTGTTCAAGTAGATGTAACTATAAGAAATGTTAGCTGACGTGCTACACTGACTACGTTTACATGGACAGCAATAATCTAATTACTGACCTTATTCTGAATAAGACAATATTCTGATTAAGGTGTTTACATGCGCTGCTTTTACAATATTCCTTTTATGTTCCTGTTTTACATGTTATAGAACATTGATTGATTAACGGCACACGTCATTAAGTCCCCGCGCCACGCCGTCCGACCTTCCCTCCAGAATCTCACGTATCAACATACACTTTGTCTTCGTTCGGGTACCGTATTCAGTTTTGGGTGTTTCATTTTTAATTTTACGAAAGCTTCAAGTGCAGTTAATTATTTGTCACGCTGTACGAGCAAATAGACGACCGCTTGAAGCCGTGGGCTGCATCCGAAGCGTGTTTTTACCTACTATATAGTAGCTGAGATACATGTCTTTACTAACATAAGTAAACCAGAGCATTTGTTGCATAAAAAATGTGCTTCATAACAGTTTTGTGCCACTACATCTAAAAGTAAACAAAAAACATCCATGCATCCATCCATCTTCTACACCACTTATCCTACTGGATTGTAGGGAACCTGGAGAACATCCCAGGGTGCATCAGGAACAAGGCTGGGTACACTCTGGGTAAGGTGCCAGTCCATCGCAGGGCACAATCACATACGCATTCACACATCCTTTCATACACTACAGACATTTCAATCAGCCTACCGTGTATGTCTTTGGATTGGGGGAGGAAACCCCCACAGCACAGAGTGAACATACAAACTCCACGCTCAAAGGGCAGTGGCGGAATCAAACCTCCAACCCTGGAGGTGTGAAGTGAACATGCTAACCACTAATCCACCATGCGCCCTTAAACAAAAAACATAATTTACTAAAAAAATTTATATTGTTAAAAACCTTAGCATGTCATACAACTAGGGTTTATTCATATTTAATACATGTATACTACTACTAATGTATACTAAACTATTACATAATGCATACTGGTAGAGAAAGCAATTATCCACTAAGAGTACCTATAAATCTATTCAGTGTCTTTCTTCCCTACAAGTACACATTATACATTTTATACATTTTTATTTTAAATATATTATAGTGTAAATTATTACAAGAACACATTATTACTAGCATGTCTGTAGTAAATGTGGATAAACATATTGTATACTTAGTATTTGCTAAGGTGTATAACAAAATTAAGATATCCAAGGTATTAATAAAGACATTTGTCTTTCCTATACATGTACATTATACATTAGTACAAGTATACATTATAGCAGTATATTTGTAGTATGCATGGATAAACTTATTGTATATTATAAAGCAGCCATCATCCACTATAAGGACAATAAACATTTGTACAGCAGATTACAGTAATGATCGATGGTGTATCTATGATAAAAATGTAGCCAGATTGTTGCATATATATTAAAAATGTAATGCTTTAGAACCTCAAAATCTTCAACCTTTAATTTAGTAGTTCTACCATCACTTTTTCCATCACATTCTACCATACCAAGATACCATCCATCCAACCTTACTGCTTACTCCTTTTCACGCAGGCGAACCTGGAGCCAATCTCAGGGAGCATTGGGCACAAGGCGGGGTACACCCTGGACAGGGCACAATCACATACACACTCACACACCCATTCATACACTATGGACACTTTTGACACGCCAATCAGCCTACCGTGCATGTCTTTGGACTGGGGGAGGAAACCAGAGTGCCCAGAGGAAACCCCCGCAGCATGCAGGGGAGATCAACAGGGAGAACATGCAAACTCTGCACACACATCACTCCAGTGGGAATCGAACCCCAGACCCTGGAGGCGCGAGGCAAACGTGCTAACCACTACACCACTACGCCACTGTGCACATACCAAGATACACGTGCAAAATGAAAATATATATATTTTTTAATGAAAATGTTAATAATAGTCATTTCACCATTACAGCATTTTCCCTCCCCCTTCTTTATTTATGTTTTTAACTCTGTGTTATGTCCATTGGGTTATTCAGAAGCAACTGTGCCATTCTTGTGCGGGTAATTGGCTCCCATGAATATGAAACACCACTTAAACAATGTGAAGGACTTTAGAGAGACAAAAAAGCTTGAGGTGCTTCCTCATTTCCATTTCTTGAGTGTTGGGAAGAGGTTGGGACGGCTCTGTGTTTACTGTAAACTTGAGGAGAAAAGACACTGAGTGGCACGTAAATGCCCTTTCATCCACTTATCAATCCCATCCTCCCTTTTCCATTCTTCAGAAGACATCAATAGATGAGGTCCTTAATTAAACAAGAAGATTCTGACCCATCAATCATATCCGAGCCAGAATCAGGAAGGCGTCATTCCCTAAATGTAGAGGATATACAGGAATTTAACCTGACAAATTAATATATAAAATATTCTACAGTGTATGGCATTTTGAATCCCAAATCTCAGTAGGTTCTCTTTTATCAGGGTTTATTGTTTGTCACATTTTCCAAGAGCGTGACATTAAATGTTAAATAAAACATCAATTCCAGAGTAAGGGGTATATTAGTTAAAGGGAAACTGTTGAAATGAACATTTTTAAATCACCTTTACGCATCAGTAGTTTATCAGAATAATGTACAAACACAGATTTTTCTGACTGTTCAAAAAGTTGTTTGAAACCAACCTCAGAGCAGATGTAAGCAATGTAATACACTTATTATGTGATGTCGTGATCATCAATCATGGCATAGCATAACATAACTATCTCATTCATTTATCATGGTAATATCATCACATCTGTAATGTCAATGAAATGATTAATACTTATTAGCTAAAATGAGCTAACAGAGGCTGAAAAATAAACATTCATTCACTCTGATAACTGACACCGTGACCCTGACCAGGATAAAACAGTTACCTAAGATGAATGAATAATAACTAAATTGTAAAAATTTCACTCAGTTTTCGTGTGTTTATCCCCATATCGCTCCTAAGCTCTCTCTTTCCAACACTCAAGCCATGGAAATGAGGAAACACCTCAAGCTTTTTGTTTCTTCACATTGTTTAAGGAGCATTTCATATTCATGGATGCCAATTACTCGCACAAGAATGGCACGGCCGCTTTAGAGAGGAGCTTAATGTACCAAGTTAAGAAGGGCAGGCTATTTAGTCCATTGCCTCAGGTCATGGAGATTGGACAATCTTTTGAAGAGAGGAATTTTAGCTGATCTGATGCAGTGTGAGCCCTAATGGTTGTGAATGAGAAACTTCCAATTCGTCACTCTCAGGAATAAGACTAAAAGATCAAGCTGTCTTGTGAGCTAATTTGTAATAAACTACATCCTAAAAGTGTAGGTATGGTGCAAAAATAATGTAATGAGTACATAAAAAGTAAACAAATATTACATTAAAATAATGATTAGGATGAACATAAACCCACATGTATATAATGTTTATTATCATGATGTCTAGCATGACTTTTTTTTTTTTTATAATTGTGTACCAATATATTTTCACCCTCTGCCATTTAGCTTTTTCCTTCAGAGCATCTGTGATGCAAAAAGCGAACTTTTGACTTTTGAGGGGAAACTGTAACGCCAGTCTGTAGACGAAAGTGCCATGTGTTTAATTTGCCCCATCGTCACTCATGAGACCCATTCTACTGCCTCATTTCTCTAATTACCCCACCCTTACTGTAAATTAGCCCTGACCGATAATTAGCCGGAGTTTAAGTGGATGCATTTCAATAGGCACCCCAATGTGCAGCAGTAAAGTCTTTAACCTCTTTAACACGACTTTATCCTCATCTATAAGCCTAATGTTAACGGATTAGGAGATATACCAGTGCATAATTAGCCACACTTACCGATACACATAAATACCTGTAATAGCACTTTTTCAATTATGGAACATCTTAGTAATTTGTTCATTTCTAGCCCACAGTACTTAAAGACTCATAGTACAGAGTATATGGTATATGGTTATACAATATATTGTGATATTTCCATTCAGAAATATGTTAAATAGGTAGGCCTTGTTTTTGGTAAAGCATGTCCCATTTGTAATCTATATAAGGAGAGTTATCTTATATGAAGTTCCTGAAGGAGCATGCGTCCTTCTCAGAGAAGCCAATTGGACAATAGCTGCCATTTACATGGACAACAATAATAACAGGACACGACAGGACACGATCACACACGGCAGTTCTCAACATTTTACGGCAAACAAGAGAGTTGGGCTGCGTCCAAAACCGCATACTTTCCTACTATAAGCCTGTAGTGGGGAAAAATACATTTATCTCGGCTACTATATAGACGGTAAGTACGCGGTTTGGGATGCAGCCTATAGCTTCAAGCAGTTGTAGCTGCTTGAAGTTGTGGCAAATGATATAAACAATGTGAAATTATGCACATGTAACTCATATTCTTTCTTATAGAGCATCTTTGATTTAGTTTACCCCTATGTGTTAATGAATACATTAACTAACAATCCTGTACTTACATGTACTTAAGGAGGTCGTTTTTCACGCGTGATTTCATAAGACTCACGTCGTAGTTAAGTTTAGCTCTCATTAGTTCGTAATTAGTACATGCTTCAACTAATCATTAGTTTGTTTTTAAGAATGTGTAAGTTCAGGAATTAGTGCATGATTATTCATGTACTATTATTGTAAAGTGTTACCAGTTAAAGACGTACCACTGATAGTACCACCCCAGGACAAGGAACTATACTACTACTTGGTACCTTTATATACTGTATGAGAATGCATAGGAGTTTGGTTTGCATTCGATGCTAAGTGTAATTACAGTATAATTTTAGTAATATGCAGTATTTTCGCATTAATTGTCCAACACATCTGAGGAAAATGTTTATATTCTTGACATTTCTGTTTTATTCCAACTATTACTGTGCCTTTACGGAATCCCAGAAGTGCGCTTATATATATATATATATATATGACCTGTTTGTATCTGTTTGCACAGGGGGATGGGAGGCATATGGAGTGGGCAGTGTGTGTGTGTGTGTGTGTGTGGCCCCTCCTGCCTATACTGATCTGAGCCCAGCTGCAAACAGAGCAGTGTATCTCCCTTTACTCAAACACAGTCTAATTACAGTTTACTCTGCTTTTTGTTTCCTGCTTTAATCCGACAGCCCCATTGTGATGTGCACGTGCCTAAATCCGCCCTCTTCCCCCCGACCCCTCGTTCCCTTACACACTCTGCCATCCTCTTACAATCCAAGGCAGAAGTGTGCTGTGCTACAAAGGCTTGAATGAGACACAATTACCCGGGGCAAAAGAAAGCAGAGCACAATGGTTCCGACTTTTATATTGCACTTTAAACACCAACGCAGCACGTGCCTGGGTGAACACACACACACACGGCCTCTTCGGCTTCTTATTTGTGCCTGACTATTGTGATCTGTTTGATGGAGCGCACACTTTGTCGACAAAAGTATTATTAGGCAGAATGTGGCCTACAAAGTGAACGTAAAGAAGTTAAACTGTCATTCAGCTGCATGGAAGTGTGGCTAAGTGGGTGACATTTCTGTCAATGATTATTTGTAACTCAAAAGGAAAGGGACATGTGGTTGAGAAATCTCGTCAGGGTCACCAAAGTGAGATATTCCACAAAATGGCTTGGAATTAATCATCATTTGACAAATCCATGATTCATATTAGTACAAAAGGAAATGAAATATCTTTCTGTTAATTAATATTGGGATAATTATACCAGCTTGCGTACACACACACAGTTGCGAGGCTGAATGAAAGACCATTTTCAGCGTGTGTAAAAGTAGAAAAGATAACCCTAAATTAGCCATGATGGATCCTGAAATGCTCAAATCATAGCAAATGAACTGATAATTAAGAGGAACATGTAATGATTTTAGCAAGATATGTGCTAGAGAAAGTTTGGTTTACTTACTGTGATGCTCGTTTCTTAGAATGTGTGTCTTATTGCTCCCACATGATTGGCTGATAAAGTAGCCAGTGAGTGCATGTTGGCATAGAAGATCTCTGACTACATCTCAGACTATTAAATCAAAATTTATCTGGGTTTTTAAATGAGTAAGTCTTCCGTCCTACGATATTTAATGTCTTTAATGTTTGTTTTATATGGCCCTGCTGAAAATCTAGCATGAATTACAAAATAAATATTTTTGATTAAATAAATATCAGGGGAAATTATTAACCTAATATTTTTTAAATAATACAATTATGCTCATATTTTGATGTTTGTTTTTTTTACCCACATTGCTGAAAACAACTAAATTACTGAATCTAAAGCAACATTTTAGACAAGTTATTTTTAAGAAAATAAAGCAGCTGTAAATCTCAAGCTTTTTCTAATCAATTACATAATTAGGAAGCTGTATAATAACAACTTAGCAGCTGGCAAAGATGGTCTATTAGCTTGATCAGCTTGGCATGTGTTTTGGCAGCTGGTAGCAGGTTAGACCAAGATAGATTTTTCTGCCATGTGGGTAGCATCAATTGCATAATCATAAATATTTTAATTATACAGTTTATAAGCAAATCTGGCCTTTGTTCAGTGGGTAATATCAGCTGGATAATGTACATTTGTACTGCTGCTGTAATCTTAAATATTATGCTGCTCATACTGAACATCCTTTCAACATTTCGTAAGTACTGTTTAACTCTATATTATACAGTTGTAGAAGAGTAATGAGTTACAACCCCAATTCCAAAAAAGTTAGGAAACTGTGTAAAATGGAAATATAAACAGAATGCAATGATTTGCAAATCTCATAAACCCATTTGTTATTCACAGTAGAAAATAGAAAACATATAAAATGTTTAAACTGAGCAAATGTACCATTTTAAGAAAAAAATTAAGTAATTTTTAATTTGATGGACAGAACACGTCTCAGAAAATTGGGACGGGAACAACAAAAGGCTGGAAAAGTAAGTGTTACTAAAAAGAAACAGCTGGAGGTTAATTGACAACAGGTCAGTAACATGACTGGGTATAAAAAGAGTCTTTCAGAAGTAAAGATGAGCAGAAGTTCACCAATCTGCAAAAAACTGCATGTAGAATTTGTGGAACAATTTCAGAGTAATGTTCCTCAATGTAAAATTGTGAAGACTATGAATATCTCATCATGTACAGTACATAATATCATCAAAAGATTCAGAGAATCTTGAGAAATCTCTGTGCGCAAGGGACAAGGGTGAAAATCAATATTTCATGCCTGTGATCTTCGGGCCCTCGGGTGGCACTGCATTAAAAACACATGATTCTGTAATGGTAATCACTGCATGGGCTCAGAGACACCTCCAGAACTCAATGACTATGAAGACAGTTCGCTGTGCCATCCACAAACGCTGGTTAAAGCTCCACCATGCAAAAAAGACGCCATGTGAACATGATCCAGAAATGTCAACATCTTCTCTGGACCAAAGCTAATTTAAAATGGACTGACATTTTAAAACCATGTAAACCATGGACGCCGTATCCTCTATCCTAAAGAGGACTAAAGAGGAGAGGGACCATCCGGCTTTTCATCAGCGTTCAGTTCAAATGCCTGCATCTCTGATGGTATCTGATGCATTAGTGTGGAATGGGCAGCTTTCATCTGGAAAGGCACCATCAATGCTGAAGCAACATATGCTTCCATCAAGATTCTATCACATCTTTACTTCTGAGAGACTCTACGACTCTAAGATATTCTTTTTTATACCCAATCGTGTTACAAACCTTTTGCCAATTAACCTAACTAGTTGCAAAATATCCTCCAGCTGTTTCTTTTTAGTAACACTTACGTTTCCAGCTTTTTGTTGCCCCGTCTCAACTTTTTTGAGACGTGCATCAAATTCAAAATGACTTTTTTTCTTCTTAAAATGCTATATTTGCTTATTTGTTTTCTATGTTCTACTGTGAATAACATATTGGTTTATGAGATTTGCAAATCATTGCATTCTGTGTTTATTTTAGTTAACTTTTTTGGAATTGGAGTTGTACAATCCCACTATCTGGTGTCACATAGAAGAGAATGGGTTCCCTTTTGATCCTGGTTCCTCTCAAGGTTTCTTCCTCATACTGTCTCAGGGAGATTTTCCATGCCACTGTTGCCTCTGGCTGCTGGTTAGCGTCTACATCCGGGTTTTCCGTAAAGCTACTTTGTGAGAATGTCTGCTGTTAAAAGTGGCATGCAAAACAAAAGAAAACACTTTAGTGGACATTTAAAGTTTTGTGAATAATTTTACTGGATATTTCTACAAATCACTTTATTGTTTCTAAAATAAGGACATGGATTACCCAGAAGGCCCCAGCTGAACTAATGCTCGTTTCAATGCCAGTTTGTGTTTCAACATGTTTTCTATAATACTTGTTCCTTTGCAAGCCTATTTACTATAATAATATAATTACTTACAAATACTATATTAAATATTTTACCCTGTTTAGCATAAAACTAGTTTGTTGTTGAGCATGTTTTCTATAATAATAGTATTAAAATATGTTTCTGGAAATCCATTGAAAAAAAAGTCAAACATATGTCTGCTATATTTTCATATTTTCTGAAAACTAGCAATTTATAGTGTACAATGGGTATAAAAAAAGATCCTACAGAAACAACTGGTCTTTATTTGGGGTTAATCAGAATCATTTCATTGACGACAGCTGTATGATAATTACTTTTGAACATGAGATTGAATGTGATTGGTTCATTCTGAACATGTCCCCACATATAAAAAAGTGTGTGCACACTTACTGTATGCAACCATATTTTTGTAAGTGTTTTATTCTTCCTATTTTCCCCAAAAATGTTTCTAATTGTTTTTATGCGTTGTAATTTCACATTGATACAGGGAAAGGTTCCGACCTAATTTATCTTATTTACATTTTTTGCATCACAAAAACCTGACATTTTAACAGGGGTGTGTAGACTTTTTAAATTAATTAATTTATTTTTAATATATCCATTGTACCTGATTTCACACATATTCTTATATGTAACAAATTGTGAAATGACTTTTTTTTTTGGGTACCTTCACATACTCTTAGTCAGTATTATTACAAATCCCTAGCACAGTTTGATCTTGTCTCTACTGGAGTGCACACTATAGCACTCCCTAATAGTATCATTCTTCTTCTCAGTGTGACAAATGAGCTCAGAGTGATATTGATATTCCTTCATGTATAAAGCTGTATTTACTGCTCACTGGTGTGTTTTCCAAATACTGGAAGAATTCAATGAGCTCAGAACACACAGGCAATTTATCGAGGGCATATGCATGTATGTATGTATGTATGTATTTATGTATGTGTGTATATATGTGTGTGTGTGTGTGTGTGTGTGTGTGTAAAATGGGAGATTATTGATTAGAGCAGAGGTCACAGATTGACCCCGCAAAAGGCCCACACGGGGATTCCTCCTCTTCCTCCTGTTCTGTCTCTCCGTCAGTGATTATCCACTGATCTGTTCTCTCATGAGCCACGATAAAACATGTCAACAAGTTTCAGTCCGCATTGTGTTTATATAGCGAGTCCTCCTTAACGATCGACGAAATTAGATAAACGCTCAGTGCTTATGTGATATCGATCAAGTGATCTGGTTATCAGAAGAGATCTATATTAGTGTGTGTTTAACCCCTTATGCTTTTGTCAGGGTCAAAATGGAAAATAAATTTGTCTTTCATTACAGAAATGATGATGATGATGATGATGATGATGAAGGTAATTATAAGCTTGACAGTAACAAGGTGAATAAAGTGAAGCATTTACATTGATCAGCACTGAGATGAATCCAGCATTCTTATAAATAACAGCTCAGCGTCTTTGAACACTAGATTGCACTTAATGGACTTTTCTAAAACTCAAAATATTGATATTAGAAAACAGAGGATTATATCTAATGGGTTTATGATGAATTACTACTAATGCCAAAAATACAAGCAAAGCAAAATCTCTATTCTGAGCTGAAGTCAGACTTGAGCTCTCCATCCTGAGTGACAGCTACTAGCAGGACCTTGATTGAGTCCCAGTGGGAGTAGTGACTGGAATCCACTCATGATTAGTGGGAGGGCTCGATGTGGGTTTAAACCTTACACAAATCAATAGCTGATCATCACCACAGTCGGACTGCTATGGTAAGACGCCGTAAAGCAGAACAGCTCCTCAGATTGCACTCATGGGCTTAATCCTTAAAACTCAATGAACAAAATTGGCATTTGTGCAGCCAGTTTTCTCAGGTTCATAAGCTCAGGAAATGAAACGTGACTCAAATAATCAGAATTATATTATATATTTTTTAGAATTATTTGGATAATCAGAATTATGTTATATATTTTTTAGAATTATTTAGATAATCAGAATCAGTAGGACTTGTTTTGATGTTTTGATGAAATTGTGCAATTCTGCAATTTTACATTTAGGAAGGAATCTGTGTATCAGCGTGTGCAGAACATCATATCTAGTTCAAACCAAATCAAAAACTTGTTTCACTCTATACACACTACAAAGATATGCTGTTTGCCTGATCCTGACACACATTCACAATCATCTTATTCACATCTTATTCACAATCTGCTCATATTGAACATCCTTTCAACACACTTTGACTTCCATTCATCCATCTATTCATCCATTTTCCATATCGTTTATTCTACACACAGTCGCTAGGGAGCCTGGTGCTTACCCCAGTGAACTTGGGGTCCATGGTGGGGGACACCCTAGATGGGGTGCCAGCCCATCACACGGCAACACACATTCACACACCCCTTCACACACTACGAACAATTTGGAAAAGCCAATCAGCCTACAATGCATGTCTTTGGACTTAGGGAGATAACTGGAATACCTGGAGGAAACCCCTGAATCACAGGGAGAGCATGCAAACTCCACACACGCAGGGCGGCAACAGGATCCGAACCCCCAACTCTGGAGGTGTGAGACAACAGTGCTAACCACTGAACTACCATGCACTCACCACCTTGACTTTATAATATTCAATTGTAGAAGTGTATCGATTTATAATCACACTATACCGTGTATTCCATAAGATTCCTCAAGGTTCTGAACTATTTCTTTAACAGATTCCATCTCCTGTTAAATTTCATGTAATGTTGAATTACATGTGTATTTAATAAGCCAGGCACGTCTATCCATCCATCCATCCATCTATCCATCCATTTTCCATACCGTTATAAACGGAGGAGCCTGGAGCCTATCCCAGGGAACTTGGGGCACACCCTGGATGGCGTGCCAAACCATCACTAGGCACAATTGCAAACACATTCACAAACTACGGACAATTTGGAAATGCTAATCAGCCTGCAATGCATGTGTTTGAACTAGGGGAGGAAACCGGAGTACCTAGAGGAAACCTCCGAAGCACAGAGACCCCAAGTACATGTGGAGCATGTAAACATGCTAACCACTAAGCTACATAAAGTCAGTTTTTCAAAGATTTGTATGTATGACTCTTGTTCTTTATGTTGTGTTATTACTTCACTTATACCACCTTCATGAAACCTCCATCTTTACAAAGTGTCTTCATCTACTTAATGAAGGAATGTGCTGTTTTCACTGTTATAACACATCACTGCATCACTGCACACATCTCCATTATGTCTTATGCTATGATGTCGTTATTTCTTTAACACAATCTTAAAGTGTTACTGCGTGAGTGTGTGTAGTGAGACATTACAGAGGTCCTTTGGCTCAGTGACCACTGATCCTGGGAACTTTCCATGTCATCCTCCACCACCACAGAGACACACACTAACTAACGCTGAGTTGCCGCTTCATTTGGCTTCATGTCCACCTGGAGAGAACTTCAACAACAGGTACAATTACCCATGAGTCCTCCTTCATTAGACCTGTTTTTGAGGGTGGGGATTTGTGAACAGGCTTTTTAAAGGACAGGCCGTCACTTAATGGGTCACTGGGGTATATCATATGTGAGAGGACGGACATGGCAGACAGTTCACATGGAAAAACTATGCAGTCGACAACGATAAATAGGTAATGACCCTGGTCATACAGAGGACATGAGCTCACCTAGGGAACTCATTATTGCATTTCATGGGTTGCGAATTGTAGCATAGAGTGATACACTAATTATGATTAAAAAAAAAGTCAAGCACATCACATGGTCAACTGTGGCCAGTGGTTTGACTGAACCACAAAGTTGACGAGACTAATCATGTCTGCAAAATCTCTGGATTCGATTAAGCACTCTGCATAAATACAGAACATATCAAGGGGATTTCTTGGCTTTTATTAACGCTTGGGCAGTGCTTAGCTTAGGAGGAAGGGGTGAGCATTACTATTACTATCACATCTGTTTTGCTGTAAGCACTGATTACTTCAGAACTTTCCAAACTTTTATTTGACTCGCTAATAAAATGTGAAACCTTTGCATTTTTTCTTCTGAAACTCTATTAACGATACTAATCTCTTCCTGTCTCTATGAGTGAAGGAATTATAATAATACAGTCTATAACCTGCTCAAGACATCATGCATGTTACTAGCTAACTAACACACGCAACTGGTGAAGTGGTGTTATAGCTAATTATGTGGGAGTTGGGTAGCTATGTAGTTAAAAACATGCCGGTAGGTGGATTTGCTACTCTAAATTGCCCCTAGGTGTGAATGTGTGTGTGCATGATGCCCTGTAATGGACTGGGGTGCCACAGAGGGCAGGTTCCCCGCCTTACAAAAGCCGCCACCTTCATCACTGTCCAATCAAGCACACTCCATTACAAATGAATACACACCGTGTGTTGTGCTGAAAAGTCATTACATTTTTTCACTCTTGTAAGGAGAGGAATTATTATGAAGGGAAAGCAGCCATCGTTTTTTTCCCCTCAGACATCCGTAAATCCAACCTGCATGAAACATACCAAATGAGGCCATCGCTCTCTGCCATGTTTTCACTCAATAAAAAACGCAAGCTGTAATTATCTGTGATTCTTTGCTGCCGTTAATTGGAGCTGCATCATCTCCTAACCGTGACGCAATGTGTGTGTGAGATGTTTCTGATTCATTTAATGATCATTAACTGGATCCCAGGTCACAGAGACAAAACAATAAGAACTAATGCAGGAAAACTCCTGGTTTGAATCAGATTATAATATGAACTAGTGCTGAAAATCCCTCTCCAGACTTATTGCATATGAAAAACTGAAGCCACAAGCTTACATTCATGTTAATATAGTAATGTAGACTTACAATTTAGCAGTGAAATGATTGCATAACAAAATAACACGTAAACTTAGCTATGTTTTCTGTAATATCCAGTATAGCTTAAAGTCACATGCTAACCAGTTAGCTAGCATGTTTTCATGTTTAACTGCTAACTAGCTAGCAGGCTATTCACTAGCAACTGGAAAAGGCTAAAATGTACATGTAATTTGTTGCCACAAATTAAGAATTCATACCCATGACTTATTCATATGTGAGCACATTTTATTAATTTGTTCCCTCAAATGTATTTACCTAAATAGAGGGGATGAATTAATAAACTATGGCCACAATATATTCTTTATTTTACACGCATGTGTGGGGCTCCGCATATATGAAGTTATACTTCCAAAATGTGCTCCGTTTTGCTAATCAAACTTCCATACAATCTAAATTCACAACTTCAACTTACCAAGTCTGTTAAAAAGATTTAACCACAACTTTATGAAATGTTTATATGTATATATTCAGTTGTGAAAGTTGACAGTGCTAAACACGGTCAGTGGAAAGATTTATCTGTGGTTATAAACTTTTCAAGTTCCTCCTCTTTTCTTTTACACTTAGTGGAGGAAATTTTTCCTCATTGACTGACACGCTGTAAGTGAAACTCCCCATTTGGCCTCGCGCTGTTTTTCGCAGTGGATCGTCCATCATTTCCACATGCGCACCACCACGGCAGAAAAGAGAATTAAAGTTCTCTATCTTCCTGATCGAGGCCTAGAACCCTGCTACTACCTATCTATCTACTGCACACTCCCTCTCTGCTTCCTTTAATTAGCCTCTTCATGCGCTGGTTGCTTGATTTGAGGATTTGATTAAGCCTGGCTTCTCCGTTCCAGTCCCTAGCTGCCTGATGAATTGGTCTCAAGCTTATTAACTGACTAATTCTGATCAATAGAGCGATGATGCTGAACATTGGCCGCACAAAAGAAAAGAAAGAGGGGGGAAAAAAAACAGAGAGTAATCACAGCAATATAATCATTACCTAAGCTCCAAGCCATAATGGAGTCATAATTCATTGTGGAAAAGTATGAATAATTAGAAACAATATAAATGTGGCTTAATAAAATACGTACAGTATATGCAAATTTGCATATGAAGATAAAATATAAAATATTCTCCTAAAGGTTTGCATTTGTGGAGTTTGCTAATGTAATTCAACAGAAATTCATTCAAACTTTTCTACCTGTGGCATTCTGATTTTTTAAGCTGTGTCATGTGACCAGTAGTAAAAACAGGAAGTTACTGTAGTAGTACTCCTTTAATGGTGAATATGTAACTAGTAGTAAGAATAAGTAATATAATAAGAAAAAAGTGACCAGTTTGGATAAGACGATTGTAGAAATAATTTACATTTACTCATGTACTTTTAGAATTGTATATAATGTTTTTTTAATTTTACTTTTATATCATTTGATACAGGCTTAGTGGTTAGCACTTTCGCCTCACACCTCAGGTTTCGATTTCCAGGGCCCTGTGTGTGCGGAGTTTGCATGTTCTCCCTGTGCCGCGGGGGTTTCCTCCGGGTACTCCAGTTTCCTCCCCCAGTCCAAAGACATGCATGGTAGGCTGATAGTCCGCAGTGTATGAATGGGTGTGTGAGTGTGTATGTGATTGTGCCCTGCAATGGACTGGCACTCTGTCCAGGGTGTACCACGCTTGTGCCCGATGGTTCAGGTTCCCCGCAAACCTGAAGATGGAGTAAGCGGTAGAAGATGGATGGATGGATCATTTGATACCTTGGGTGCATCTCAATCAGCTCCATTGCTCCCTACAGTAGGTGGTGAATCAGTATAGCATGGTAAGGACCCTGGCTCACTACACATTGGGACACAGGTGACTCCCGCACCATGACTACATACCCGCGCTGTCACCACTGGTATTTATCAGCAGCAGGCAGGCCTGATGTCTTTCAGACATTATATGTCATATAAATGTGTTAGTTTAATCACACGTGTTTTGCCATGGATACATCAAGCTGGATCGTAGGCTAGCTAGTGGAGTTTTAAAAAATTAAACACTTAAAAGACATTGGACATAGGACAAACCCTATATAGAACATCTAATAAAGATTCAGAACTGCAACAATAATAAGCTACTTAAATTTGTAGACAAAGTTGGCTGAGAGTTTGTCCACTATTATTTTTCTCGAGCCGAGAGGATTTTATTAGGGAGCGAATGTTACAGTGTGATTTAGACAGCCCTTAAAATGGCAGACTCTCTGATCAGTGCCCTGACGCCTGAACTAGGGTGCTGACTGAGACTAACCCCTTGTCTCACTATCGAACCCTGTGCTATTAGATTGCTCTTGGATTTCTAATTTGTCTAAAAAAAAACCCAAAAAACATTGTTATTAGCATTATAATGACCCTGGGTGGGGGGGACTTTCTGTCCACTGTATTTTTATAAATTTTATGTAAGACTTTTATATATGCTTTGAACATACCAATATTTGATTTATTACCACATGCCCAATCTGTAGCATGTTAAAAATATGTTTTACCCAAAAATACCCAAGCTTTAAATATTATATATTAACGATAATTTAGATGAACTTCTATGTTTTAAGTACTCTAATCCCAGGTTTAAGTACTCTAATCTACATCGATTATAAATAATCTCTTTGCCTGAAAATAATGCTGAAGTGTGTATCTAGCCTGTAAATTGTTTATTTTAGTATGTACACCTCTCTCTCACACACACACACACACACACACTTCACACACTTCACACACAGTCACTCTCGATATATATAAGTGCATTTTCTTGCGGGTGGCCTCTTGTATGACCTCCCTGATCGGGACACTGTGTTCCCAAGAGAACACCATGAAAGGAAAAACTACCAAATGTCCCTCATCTCCTTCCGTACACCAGCCCGATAGCCCCATGACACTTTAAGCGAAGATTCTGACCACCCAGAAACCACAACACTCCACTTTGGCTTAGAAAACATGTGCTTTAGGAGATTAAATATGTCTTTCTTCCCATTATTGATTCCGCATGCAACCGTGATATCAATTTTGAGTGGATATTTTGTGTCAGGAAGTGCAAAAACACGGATGTTGTAGAATTGTAGTTGAATCACACAAGGGGCCTGAGATGGGATTGACTTTTTATGTATTTTTTTTTCTTTGTCTGTGAGTAATGAAGAGTGTGTGTAATGGACACCACGGGCACCTTTAGGGCTGCCTGTATTGACCTCTGTCTCTCCTACACAGTGTGTGTGTGTGTGTGTGTGTGTGTGTGTGTGTGTGTGTGCGTGTGTGTGTGTGTGTGTGTGTGGTGGTTGATGGGAAGCCATTTTTAAGATGATGTTCTGACCCATTAGCTGGACGTGTGTTGATGAAAACACATTCTCCATTTCAGCAGCATTGATCCAGATAGACTGCATAACGGCATTTTTGTTATTTTACTATTTTACTTTACTAACTAATGCCTTAGAATGTACGTATATGTATACAATATGTGTATTTTTTTAAATAGCTGAATAAAAATAACTGAATTCTTTTAAAAAAAAACTTTCATTAGAATTCATTCATTTGTAGTTTTATTGTTCCTTTTTTAACATTTGATGTTGATGATGAACATTTGATTTGATGTTGGCATCCTAAAATGAAATTTACTTTTAAAATATGGTCAATTGAGTTTAAAACTCATTTAATATAAATGACATATATGGATAAATAGAGATAAATAGAAGATCTCTCACTATAAGTAAACCACAAGTAGCAATCCGATGGGGCTAAAGTTTTCAGTTATAATTAGGACCTCTCAGGTGTAAAGTCCTCCATCTTGAACATCAAACAGCTCAATATCGCTTTGCTTTTAAGCGGTGCTTTTTTAACCCATGGATCCTCTGAAACCAGCGAGTGTGTAAGATTTGAAATCTGAGTGGAAACTCTAGCCGTTTAGCATATGGCTTTCTCGACATGCGAGGGTAAACACAGGCACAGGGTCTGTGCAGTAAAACAGGCTCCTGGGGGCTCGGCTTTAACACACACACACACACACACACACACACAAAGTAATGGTGGTCTCCTGTCCAGTCAGACCTCTGACAGCACAATGACAACTTGAGGTCACAGCACTCTGTCCCTCTATCTCTCTTTCTCTGTCACGTTCCTTCATCCTCTTTACACCTCCTGGCATTCTTTCTTCATTTCTACACTACGCCTTTATAAATCACGTGAATATTAAAATATCTTGTCAAAGGTTTACTTTAAATGTACTTGGTCACCCAAGACATGTCATAAATTTGCTCCTTCAGAGTTCAGAGGCTTGTCTCGGACCAGTTTGATGGCATGATGTTATCTATAATAATGGACAAAATAATGTAACAGTAGTAGAAGGTATTTGTGGTGTTTTGTCTATAAATACATTTAAAGAATTGGCAATAACTTAATTGGTGGGGGCCGAAATATGGAAAGCAACTAACTAACTAAGTAAAAAAACAAACAAACAAATAAATAAATCCATTATTTGGTGCTTGTTTTGTGGTTACTTTATGTTTGGACCTTTACATGTATGTTTATACCATATGTATGCTATATATGTTTGCAAGATTTGTTATGGATGTCTATACTTTAATAAAATTGTCTTAATGTTTTTAAACAAGGATTTCAAATGATGTATGATTCATCTTGGTTCATTATGAACAGAAGCGATACGTTCACATCCTTGCTCTTGCGTTCCATGATTTTGTTCAAGCTTTTGATGATGTTAAATAATACAACTCATTCATTTTTTTTGCTTTTCATTCCCTGTACATCTGTTTCTTTAGGATGCCTTTAAAGATCTGGCCAGGAATAACCAATTTCAGGTAGCTGTTTCAGGTATGCAGTATACTATTAACGTTAATTCATGCTAGTATTTGAAATAATGATTATATGTATCGGTATAAGTATAGCTACCTGGGCCAAATTCAAAGGTCAAACTATGAGAATCACAGTTCAGACAAAGAAAATCAGCTAAACCTTTGGACTATATTTATTATACTTCCCCTTATTGTGATTCCAAATGTAGCACATAAATATAACATGCGATTTTCACTTGCTTCCTTCACGCAAAACAAATTTGAAAAGTATTTTAAAAAGCCAGTTCAAGAGAATGCAATTCAGCTGTCCACCAACAGACCACTTAACTAAGAACTGTAACTTTTAAAAACATAAAACTCAGATGTATCGAGCATCAGTCATCCGTGAAGACGACCAAAGTGCTTTAACCCCACTAAATAGCGACAGGTTTGGAAAAAGAGGAAGAATGAAAACCCAGAAAGCACTGAGACGGGGTGTTAAGGAGTTAGATGCTGGAGGCTTAGCTAAGTTTGAGAGGCCATAAAGGCCTGTTAGGGTACATTAGGCTGAGTGAGGATCATAAGGCTTCATAAATGTTTCAGCAGGAGGCTGGGTGTCCTGCAGCGTGACGCTGCTAGAGAGCAATGTGGTTTTTACGAGGAGGAACTGCTTTCAGACAGGATTAACCCAAGTACTTGGCTCAATTTCTCTAATGAATGTTTGTTGTTGTTGTTTTTGTTGCTGTTGTTTAAATGAAAAATGAATCTTTAAAAGAATTTAAAAATATTTCCTCTTACAGAGAGTAATTTTGTACACACACTTGTTATCAGGAGAATCCCATGCTATATATACCGAACTTTAGTCGTTGCTTTATTTCTCTGCTTGACCTTTGGGAGGGCTGAGGTCACTGTCGATGAGCCAGGAAACAAAAGAGAGGGATGGATTCTCTGTCTGAAAACGAATGAGAGGAAAGAGAAACACTCTGTTCAGATCAGACTAACCGGGGAGGAATAACGAGAGAATAATCATGGGGTCGTACACCTTAATGCGCTAAATTACACCGATCGGCCATCAGGACTAACAGCTGTAATCATCATTGAGAGGAAAAGAAGCTAGGTTTGGGATTTCAAATGAAATGTTATAGTATTGTTATTAAAACTAAAACTAAAGAGATCAGATGTAGTCCGGGGCTAGGAAGGATAGAAAAACAGTATAACAAATACATTTGAAAGATTCATTCGGATTGTATAAAACATGCATGCCTTTACTGTACATACTGTATAAGCTGGAGGCTACACTAAGTGTTAGAGGCAGATATTGACCAATCATCTAGCTTTCCACCATAGACCTGTGTGTGTGTGCGGCATTGTATATTTCTGACATGCCTTTAATCTATTCTATGCAGATGGTTTTGCACAACAAGGTGCAACTCTCAAAGTAGTATGTGTGTATATTTAGTTGATTTATGTATACTGGGGTCACTCTGGGGTCAAACTGCAGCCATTTAAATGTATATACATCATTGGCAATAAAATTTAACATTGCATTGAATATTGTTAAATGTCATGATTAATGTAAGGTGTTACATCTTGAGATACACATAAGATCATTTCAGTGCCATCCTGCTCTTAAATACTATTAAAAACATAATGTGTTTCTAAATTCTCCACATTAATTAGTGCTGGAGATTTTGACATTCCTTACCTCATCCAACAAAATAATTATTATTTTTTTTGCTTTAATTTTTACCCTTTCCTGTAATAAAAAGCCTTCCTATTTTAGTACAGAGGCTACTTAATAGTTGTTCAGGGTCACAGCCCGTTTTGGGTGTGAGGGATTTTAAAAGTCTGCATGGGCTAAGGTCAAACTGTTTTAATAAAAACAAGGTTTCCTTTAGTAACAACAATATTTCTCTGTCAGTCAGTCAAGCACAATTTATGGTATTGACAAAACTGAGGAAAATGACTAGAACTTAAGATTATAGATAAAATCAATATTTTAAAGTTTGTAGATTTATAGTGTCCTGTTTTGGGTATGAATTTTCCACCGGACCCCACGTTCAAGTACGATGTGTATCACCCGAGAGTCCTTACGGATCTGTTATGATAATTTTTCAACATGGCGGATCGCAAGATCTTTGTGTCCAGGTTTCATGCAGGCTATAGTGAAGTCCTTTGATTAATATATATGTATTTATTGCAACTGCATTCTCATAAAAAACATAAATAAATGAAACAAAAAATAACTAACTGATATGGTCTTTCCTTAAATTCCTATTGATGCACTCTGTACTCTGAATACTTCTTTTTGACCAGATTGAAAATAGACTAAAGAATTATCTTGAAATATTCAAGTTAACAGATCTTGTTAATGTTATTTATTGAATTAAATGTTTTCCTCTTTTTCAAATCAAAGTTTTATTGATAAATTCATTGTTGTTTTTGTGTCATTGTTACATGCGCAACGCAGTAAATGTGATGCCTCATAACTCATGTTTGAGAGGAGATGTTATCTTTTGAGCCATTTTTTCTGATGGTAATGTCAGCAAGGCTGGGAGAGTTCTTCAAAATGACTTTTTCTGGAATTTGACCCTCATGTCACAGTTTGGCTGCAGTTTTCAGGTAATAACCTACAACAGTGTAACTCATTTTTGTGAGGACCAAATGTCCCCATAATGGACAAATGTGTGACAATGTTGACCTAGAGAGACACTTTTGCTGGTCTTCGTAAAAGAATGGCAATGTAGAAAATTATTAAAAGTAAGGCTAGATTTAGGGTTGGGCTATGGAGATGAGCTGTTGTTAGGGTTGGACTAAAGTAATATTTACTCTAGTGTTAGGGTCGAGCTATGGAGATGAGCTGGGGTTAGGGTTGGACTAACTAGAGTTAGAGTTGAGCTATGATTAATTTGTTAATTTGTAATAAGTGATTTCTCAGCGGAGCATGTATATTGCTTAATCATTGACCTAGCTATATACTGTATGTATCTCTTCTTTTATTTATTTATTTATTTGTTTATTTAATCTCTCATTCTTGATAACTTTCTCTATAATTCTAAATTAGAACTTTCCCTTGCCCTTGTGTATAACTATTTGAAAATGTATATAAAAATGTACTTAAAATGTAAAAAAAAATCTCATTGTGCTAGAGCTGAATTTAAGTCACATGACAGTGCTCAGTATAATTCAAAGCACCAGTGAGGCTAGGAGCTAAAAGGCTGAATGCTCATTAGCTACAGTGCGCGCACACACACACACACACACACACATACACTCTGGTGGTGTGGTGTGACTGGGAGATCTGTGTGTGTGTGTGTGTGTGTGTGTGTGTGTGTGTGTGTGTGTGTGTGTGTGTGTGTGTGCCTTCATTCCATACTATTTCCATCTGAGTCCAATCCTGAGTGCATATTATTATTTTTTGCTTGCACAGAAGTCACATGGGAAAACTATGAGACAATGAAGGAATTAAAAAAGCAAAACACTCCTGTTTTCTGTTTTCTAATTAGTGATGTTCTGTCCCATTGCTTCAAACCATCTCTTTTAGATTTTATAGCAATATAATCACAACACATTTAAAAATTCTTTATCATCTCAAAGATAATGAAAATAAACAAATTGTACAACAATGCAAATATAATGTTCAACCGAGGGAAATGTCCAAACAATTTTAAACGAACACTCAAAATAACCAGAACATCATCTTTTAAATCCTGGAGTTGATTACTTTCTTATAACAGCATGACATAATAACTGTATTATTCATCTTATACCACAGAGATTTGCCAATGATTCTAGTTTTTTATTTATTAAAGAATGACATCATACTATTTATCCACGAACCAAGCCAATCTCTTTTATCACTTTACAACTGCTATAAACAGTCATTCCCTCACAGTCATTCCCTCACCAACTGCAAATTATACAATTTACAATAACAATTTACAACAATCATCCTGTTCAAAAGTTTACACCCCCTTTAATGTATCGTGTTGCCTTCTTGAGCATCAGTGAATGTGTGCACCTTTTCTAATAGTTGTGTATGAGTCCTCAACTGGATCTCAACATCATATTACCGCTGTTGGAAAGGGGTCAAATATACAGAAGATGCTAGAAACGCAAATAATGTGCAGGACCTGGAGGATTTTTCTGAAGAACAGTGGGCAGTTTAACTGCTCAGGACAAACAAGGGACTCATGAACAATTCTCACAAACCATGAACACGTCCAACGTCGTTGATCATCCAGGTAACGACACGTGGTATTAAGAATCAAGCGTGTGTAAACTTTTGAACTGGTTGACTTGTGTAAATTCAGTTAGTATTGGGTCTTGTGGACTATATGTAAACATCTGTTATGTGAAATAGATTATTCAGGGCAACTGTATGACTGTTACACAGTAACACTGGACACAAATGTAAAATAAACATCTCAATTGTTCACGATTATCATAATGAGATTCATCACATAATTACACACTATAATGTTATAGAGTCAACTGAAATGCCTTATTTAGTACTTTACTGTCTCTAGAACTGTGTCTCTCTGATAGGTGTGTGTGTGTGTGTGTGTGTGTGTGTGTGTGTGTGTGTGTGTGTGTGTGTGTGTGTGTGTGTGTGTGTGTGTGTGTGTGTTTGTGTTTGTGTGTGTTTGTGTGTGGTACTGAAAGAACACTGTCCTCCACACTAAATCAATCGCTATAACCCCAGGAGCCCAAACTCTGTCAAAAGGGGACCAGTCATGCAATTCATATGGACATGGACCATCAGAAAGGAGTGTGTGTGAGGATGAGTGTGTGTGACCACACCACAAGTGACAACACCACAGGACCTCCAGCAGTGTGGTTCTGTCTCTAACTCTTACTCTCTCTTTTCTTTCATTCTTTCTCTTCTCTGCTTCTCTCAGCTCTCCTGCTGCTCTGTTTTACTGTAGTGGAATAACTGTGAAACGGAGACAAAAGCAAAACACGCACACACACACTCACACGGCCGAGCTCATTGTGTTCAGCATGTGCGCTGAGAGCTCTTTCGCATGTCATGAATGACAATGCTCAATTCAAACCTGTTAACACTGTTCTATTTCAAAATGTAAACCCTGTTCACACTGAATCCTGTAAAAAAAAAAAAAAATTCTTCAACAGTTAATTAATATCTAAAAAAACAAACCAAAAAACCTTTTGAGGCCACTTGAATACAAAAACGTCACCATTTTAACATTAATTCCTCCCTCTTGCTAATAATTAGCAATGCCCTCTATTATATTATCACATTGTATCTTGTCAATGTGGGTTTATAGGGCTGGTGTGGTATAGTATATTACTAGTATTGTATTAGTGAACCCTCAGGGTTAACTAGGAAATGATTAGCCTCTCAGAGTAACATTAGGGTGACCATTTTCTGTTTATGTTTTTTTTTTGGTGTCTTAATACCATTCAGAACAGTGTTACTATAAAAGCAAACTTTAACACACTGAAAAGACACACTATTAGCATCACATAAATATTATATGTGAATATTAAATATTCTGTATATATATGTATGTAGATATATATATATATATATGTGTGTGTATATATATATATATATATATATATAATATATATATATATATATATATATATATATATATATATATATATATATATATATATATATATATATATATATATATATATATATATATATATATATATATATATATATATATATATATATATGTGTGTGTGTGTATATATGTGTGTGTGTATATATGTCTCTGCCAGTCTGAAAAAGAGGACATGTCTGGGAGAACGTATGGTCACCCTCAGTAACACCAGCTGATTTAATGCCATATTTTATTCAATACTATATATTATAGAGTTACAGCATTTCCTACCGGGATAGGAACCTTCCTATGTTCCCTGGGCCTTATGTTTCCCAGTTCAATATTCTGTTAACACAAATTAAGTAAACTTTTCTAAATGTATTATGTAGTCAAAACTCATTTTCCCAGGGCCCTATTAACTTTATTACCGTTTAACTTTAAACATCTAAGACACATTGAAATGAATAACAACATAGATTTTTTAAAAATCCATACAGTTATGAAAGTTAACTAGGCTGCACATGCTGAATATACTTATTTGTGCTCTAAAAATAGCATTCATACAGTTAAATTCCATTCATGAACAATAGTGAAATGCATCCATTTCCAATACCACTTATCCTACAGGGTTGCGGGGAACCAGGAGCCTATCCCAGGGAGCATAGGACATAAGACGGGGGACAACATGGACAGGATGCCAATCCATCACAGGGCACAGTCACATGCACATTTTTGCACCCATTCATACACTACGGACACATTGGACATGCCAATCAGCCTACCATCTTTGGACTTGGGGAGGAAACCAGAGTGCCTGGAGGAAGCCCCCACAGAGAACATGCAAACTCCACACACACAGGGCCCTGGCAGGACCCCCAACCTTGGTGACGTGAGGCGAATGTGCTAACCACTAAGTGAAATGTATACACTAAACTGAAGAAATGCCATACCATAGACTATAAAACACAGTAAACATTCATAAAAGGAACAACAAAAACAGTATGAACATGACTCATTTCTCACTCGTGCTGAAGCCTAACTCTAACTTTAAATCACCATTTGTTCACTATGTGCCATATAAATCTCTGGAACATAGGACCCTGGGAATATAGATACGCGCTTACCTATCTAGCTAGCTAACTAGCTATTTAGCGATATATGTTTACCTAGTCAACTCCTGACGACTCATTAGTGCAATGGAAATCAGATAGCTATATTTGATACCTAGATTTATGACCAGATTGCTAGTTTAACTCCAGTGACATCCCCCAGTTTTAAAGCTATCTCGCTTATTTAAATCTAAGCTAACAGTAATTTTACAATGACTATTAAACGTAAAATCTACACAAGTCACAAATTTTATGTATTGTTTAGCCATAATGGCACATTTGTTTCACCTATCATATATCTTGTAAATTTACAAATCATTTAAATATGAGCCAATAGAAAACAATAGTGAGGATGGGATTTCATCTTTCTTAAAAGAAAGAAGAGCCCCTGATTATTAAGGAGCAATTACACCAAACTTCACCCCACTAATGCTGCTTGTCACTCATAGTTATGAAGAAATAAGTTAACTAGCTACCACTGTGCCCACTTTACACTTACCAATACAACAGCAATACAGCAGTTACATAGAATAAAATTAGATTCTGTCCTACAGCATGCATGTTTTAGGGAATTCATTACACTATAATGAATTCCCTGGTTACACAATTGCACTTTTTGACCATGTAGTACACAGTTATAGATGGGGATTATTTATATTCACACTATCCCTTGTTACCCAGATGAGGATTCCCTTTTGAGTCTGGTTCCTCTCCAGGTTTCTTCCTCATGTCATCTCAGGGAGTTTTCTTTTTCAATGTCACCTTTGTTTTGCTCATTAAGGATAAACTTATACATTTAGAAATTTACAAGTTTACATCCTGAATTTATACATTTCTGCAAAGCTGCAATTTGACGATTGTTAAATTCACTATTCAAATAAACCTTAATTGAATTGAATTATCTATGACATTCCAATACAGTCCTCAATAAGTCCTATTAAATAATCAAGGCATTCAGCAATGAGAGAAATTTTATCTCTTTTTTTGGCATCGAAGAACCTTGGAGCTGGATAGTAGAACCCAAAATAAAAGGAGTGTGTGTGTATGTGTGTGTTGATGTGTGTGTTGTCCCAAGAGACTGACCCTCAGTAAAGGTTTACTGAAGCTTCAGACAAGCATCTGTCCATCTGCCCTGCTGCTACTGTCATCTGGTCTCTCTGTGTCTCACCATCCTTCTCTGTCTTTTTTAGCCAATGTGGAGCAGCTTTACTGTGTTTGATCTGCCTTTCATCCGATGAGCCACATTCAGACCTTTTTTTCCTTCTTTTTCTTGAGGATTATCTCTACTGTCCCAGTGGAAATCAGCAGCAGCGTCACAGCACAGACTCAACATGTCAGCAAGCTGCTCTGGAATTTATTTGATTTATTTTAATATTAAAAAAAGAAATCATATTTAACAATTTATCAGGTTAGTTTGTGTCACATACAAATGCGGACCAAATGTCAGAGACCACACTACAATCAGAGTTTTTCTTTTTTGAATTCTAAGAAATTTGAAACAAAAAAGTAAATATTGAATATTTTTGAGTATATACTATTCATGATTCCTCACTATTACTAGCTCACTATTTAAATGTACGCAAATTTGTGATATCGGCCATGATAACTTACTTTTAAGCACGTGTTTAAATGATACCCCGATGCATATGATGGATTACGAATAATCAGGTTTTACACAACTTGTGGAGCGCATGCCATAGTTTTTAATTTTAAAATTGTCATTTTGAAAAGAACACAAATTAGAAGCATTTTTACCATTGGACTGAGACATTTGCACCCCGCTGCATATTTCCACCCACCATAATAATTCATCAAAATACAATGATTTTTGACTACGTGGACATTCACATGAACATAACCAATAATATTATGTAACATTGCCAAGCCACGCATGGTTTATGGAGACGCCACTGATCCTGAACCCTTTCTACTCTTCTGACCTGCCTGATCCATCCTGATGCCCTACCTCTGGATATAGCTCTCATCAACTGGAGGCTACATTCTTCCACTGAGGATGACCCCAAGCAGTGCAGCCTGGTGATTGCTCAGGATGGTACCACTTGAAGTACTATGGAAATGGTTTTGGACCTCAAATCCACATGGAAATTCTCTCTGTGGTTGTTGGGACTACGGGTGTTGCTATGTTTTTGGACTGCAATTACCACATACAATTTTGTACTCAGGTCTCCTTTAGTGAACAATGGACTAGTTCAACAAACAGACTTCATATAAAAACCATAATGAACTTTATTTTACTTTCACACTATCTGTTGTTACCCAGATGAGGATGGGTTCCCATCTGAGTCAGGTTCCTCTCAAGGTTTCTTCGTCATCACCACCGTCACCACCGGCTTGCTCAATAGTGATAAATTCACACGTTTAAAATCTGTACCCTGTGTTTATATGTTTCTGTAAAGCTGCTTTCAGACAATGTCCATTGTTAAAAGAGCTACACAAATAAAATTGAATTGAACATGTCACAAATTCAAGAAATGAAATTACAATAAATGCAGGACATATATTTACATTACTTTTAAAGCAGTATTGCCATACAAAAGCAAACCACACTAATAATGTAAACACTAAAACAAGACAAAAACACAATATCCTTCATAACACTTTATAAATGTTATGCATTGTATCTCCTCTAGTCGATCTGAACCTCATCGAAAATTGCAAATGTCCAAAGTTTTTCCACTCATTTTTACCAAAGATCTAGTTATTTGATTTTATGTTTACAAACCAGAATCCAATAATAAAGCCAGAAATGATTTGAACTTCACCACAGCATATGTTTGGTTCAATTTCTATAATCTTATTTATAAACTGAGCCTGTCAGTATCTACATAAAATAAAAGTGTTAAAAACAAATCTAAACATAAACCATAATGAGGTGTCCCATTGCCACCAACCTCTAATGTCCACTCCCACCTGACAACACACTTACTATCAGGATTTTGGGGCTCCATTTTCATTGGATTGATGATCAGTGAGATGTGGCGATTTTATTATAATATTTTACTGTTGCTGTGAAATTGAAAAGCAAACTAAGTATCGACCATGGACAACCAACCAGTGTGCACTTCTTTTCCAATCTGTTCAGAGTGTGTGAGTCACTTTAAAGCTGCATTTATGGTTGCACTCAGCTAAGAGCCCAAGGCTGGTTTGAGACCAGTCCTGTGTTGTGTGCTCATGCTATTAGAGAATCAATAACGCTAATTGTAGTGACTGGAGGGGCAGCTGAAATAGGAACTGACAGGTAGGCATGTATGTGTGTGTGTGTGTGTGTGTGTGTGTGTGTGTGTGTGTGTGTGTGTGTGTGTGTGAGTGAGAGAGAGAGAGAAAGAGAAAGAGAGAGAGAGAGAGAGAGAGATGGTGGATCTTCTATGCAGTAAGGGCCTGGCCTACTTTGCCTCTTTTTTTTGTTTAAAAAGAAGTACCAGGTCCAACTGATATGTAAAGTTAGGGTGATTGGAATTCACAAAGAAATACAGGGATGAGCCACAAAAGTTCTGGAACCAAAATAAACCTCCCCCAAACTGATTGAAAGGCCACTGTGTGAAGAAAGCAAGGATCTGCTCATGATCCAAAACATACAAGCTCATATGAAAAACATGGTGGAGGTAGTGTCATGGCTTGGGCTTGCATGGCTACATTTGGAACAGACTCACTAATCTTCATTGATGATGTAACTCATGATGGTAGCAGCAGAATGACTTCAGACATTTACAGGAACATTTTGACTGCAAATTTACAGAGAAATGTATTTATTTAATCGGGAGGAGCTTCCTCATGCAGCAAGACAATGATCCAGAACACACTGCTGACTCAACAAAGGACTTTATCAGGAGGAAAAATTGAAGGTTGTAGACTGGCCAAGTCAATCACCAGACTTTAACCCAACTGAGCAGCATTTCACCTCCTGAAGAGGAAACTGAAGGGAGAAACCCCCTGAAACAAACAGCAACTGAAAGAGGCTATGATAAAAACCTGGAAAAGCATCATCAATCTGGTGACGTCAGTGAGTCACAGGCTTGATCTAGTTATTGCAAACAAGAAATATGCAATCAAATATTCAGTGTTATTTACTTTCATTTACTTCAAGTCTTATCTGTTCCTATACTTTTGCTCACCTAAAAAATGGGTGGTCTGATACAAAAGGATATTTTATGGTGTTTAACATATGTAGATATAAATACCAATAAATAAAAGCTGAAATCCTAAACTCTCATCTCATGTCAATCCTTTGATCTCAAATGTCTTTGATTTATAGCAAAACGCATTTCATTGACGTTGCCGTTCCTGTAATTTTGGAGGGGAGTGTTTATTTGCTCATAGCTTCCATTTACATTTAGTTTTGTTGTGTGTCACATTACTTCATTTCTAATACAATACAACACTGCACAGACTTTTGATTTTTAGAAAACATGGTTCCTCAAGGGTTGTTTGCTAAGGGTTCTTAGTCCGCTATAGTGGTTCTACATGAAACCTTCACTGAGAAAAAGACTCTGTAGGGCTTTACATACATTACAGTGTTTTACATACAGGATGTATTCACCCCTTCCCATCCCAATTAAGTCCCCTTCAGTTCAAGGGGTTGAATACTTATGCAAGTCATTTTGAAAGTGAGCAAGAATTTAAAGAAGCATTTAAGATTTTAGATTTAACCTTTATTTTCTGAGAGTGTAGTATATAATCCTTATTTACATTCCTACAGTTTGTATTTAGAAATAATTATTACTTGAAGGTCTACACTGAGCATGATAATCCATATCCACGCCTCAGAGGAGGAATCAGTAATATCAGATTAACAGAGAGATGAAAATGAATTATAGATCTCCAGTGGTGAATGGGGCAAAGTTTAATAGCTTAGGAGGTTCAATCAATGTCTATAAACAAGCATATAAAATTCAAAGAGAGAGTGAGAGAGACAGACAGACATGTCAGTCTGAGTTGTGAATTGAGAATTTAGTACCATTAATCATTAATCAATTTAGTACCATTAATGTGTGTTTAATTGTATTTTATATATGTTTATATTTAAAGATAACCCCGCTGAAAAGAACTATAGAAACCATTGCAGCAATTCGAATGGTTTTAATGTTTATAATTGGAATTGTGCTGGTTGTAATGGAAACTATAATGCTCCTTCTCGGTCTCTACTGGTAATATGTTGGGTTCTATTGGTGGCATGTTTACAGTACTGTGCAAAAGTACATGCAAAGAAATGCTATAGAGCAAATATGCCTTCAGAAATAATTAAATTAATTGTTTCTACATTTAAAAAGAAATACCATAAACAGTAGTTAACAGTAGTAAATAAAAAAGTCAATATTTGGTGTGACAAAAACATAAATAAATAAAAATAGTAGTCTCCAGTACACTTTGTGTAGTTTAATAAGGAAATGAGCTGTACGTTTTATTGAGGATCTTCCAGAACCAGACACGATTCTTCTGGAGACTTTGACTGTTGCACTTGCTTCTTATTTTAGATGTTTTTTGTCTGAAAAAGTGTTCTCATGTAATATGCCGCTTTCTTTACTGACACACAAACATTTATCTGTAACATTTAACTTTGTGCTAGAAAACTAATGTTTGGGAATCTAAAATGTTTTTGTACTGACCTGATAATGTAGAAGTCATAAAATAAAAAATCTATAACAAAGTTTGTACAAAAAAAAATAGGGTGCCTAAAACTTTTGCGCAGTACTGTATGTCTAGTGGAAACCAAAACAAGCCATTAAATCCTAATAACATATGACCCAAAACACACTAGATTTGTTAATGGATTTTAATGGAATTTGTAGTGGAAACTAGAATTAGAATTTCTGTAATGGCTTCTAATGTTTTTGTGAGCAGGGGAGAATTGTTATCTGCCAATAACTATCTAATATGTTCTACCTTTTATAAATAGCTAGCCTGTGGTAACTTTATCTGGCAAGGTATAAGAAGAAAAAAAAAGAAAAAGAATGCTGTATGTTTGGTACATGCCCCATACATATTTTTAGTTTTAGTACTAACAGCTTTCGCTACATTGTTAACAATCTGTGTCTAAGGTATGTTTTTAAATGATGCTGACTTTACCTATCTAGCTAAAGTTACCACAGAAGGTTTATGCTAGCTTGTGACAAAAGGAAAGAGATATGAAATGCATATTGGCCAATATCAGCCTAATACTGTATGTTCTAACATTTTTTTTTATATAGCTAGTACATCATGTAGTAACATTTTAAGTTTTAGTACTAACAGCTTTCACTACACTGTTAACAAGCTCTGACTAAGGAATGTTTTTGGATGGTGCTAACTTTATAAAGTTAGCTAAAGTTACCACAGGAAGTTATTGCTAGCTTTTGACAAAAGGAAAGTGATAAGAAAAGTGGTGGCTTAGTGGTTAAGGCTGGGTTACTGATCGGAAGGTTTGGGGGTTCAAGCCCCAGCACTGCCAAGCTGCCACTGTTGGGCCCTTGAGCAAGGCCCTTAACCCTCTCTGCTCCAGTGGCGCTGTATCATGGCTGAAACTGTGTTCTGACCCCAGCTTCCTGAAATGCTGGGATATGTGAAGAAAACAATTTCACTGTGCTCTACTGTATATGTGACCAATAAAGACTCATTATAAAATCGTGCCAAAAAATTCCATTGCCCCACAGAACAGAATCCCAAAATTATTGTGGCTTATTTATATGATTTGGGAATGACTTTTCTTGTGCTTTTGCGTCAGTAGCGGTGTACGTCTGGCATGGAAAACTTCTGCGTTTAGTATGCACCTTATTGTGCTCAATGAAACCTCAGTGCCTGTTGCAGGTCTTTTGCAGTCACTCGAGGGTTTTTCACAACCTGCCTTCTCAGAAATCTGGTTGCAGCTGTAGATAGTTTCCTTTTTCTGCCCCGTCCAGGTATTTCATACATTTGCCACCCCTAGCCAGTTCAGGTATTTCATGTGTTCCAGCTCAAAAAAAAAAAAAAAAAAAAAAAAAAAAAAAAAAAAAAAAAAAAACATACATTTTTTTTTTTTTTTTTTGTTTTTGTTTTGATAAAAAATAAAAAAAAAAAAAAAAAAAAAAAATATAAAAAATTTTAAAAAAATAAAAACCCCCACAATATTTTTTTTTTGAAAAAACAAAAAAAAAAAAAAAAAAAAAAAAAAAAAAAAAAAAAAAAAAAAAAAAAAAATATAATTTGATTTGTGGGTAATCTTTAAAAAAAAAACCACGAATTTTTTTTTTTTTTTTTTTTTTTTTTTTAGCGCCCCGCCCTTTTCCCCCCCTCTCTCGTAACCATTCACAAAATTTTTTTATTGTAACCGTAGATTGTAACGTTATGCTTTTTGGTACTAAATATCAACCCAAATTCTCATGACTGGTCATTGCTATCAGTTGCAGGTACTCCTACTCTAAAGTTTGCAACTTAGATAAATAACTGTAACCTACAACTTAGCTAAAGATAGAGAATTCTACCACTGAAGAAGGTCTCTGAATCTCACTGTAAGAGAAAAACAATTTAATACCCTGCTTTCAGAATTATACTACAAAAATTTAGGATGTCAAATATCAAAGATAGCTCAGACACAGCTACAACACTTGTAGCCACTATTAAAGTGTAGGAAAAAATGGTTTATTCGACCCATGCAATGTTATCTGACTGTAGTTAGTCCACATTCATTGTTAGTGTGTAGATGGCTGATGACTATAAGGTCAAAGGGTGACATAAGCACATAAGCACTGATGAAGTACAATGTAATTAGTCAGAGTGCTTCTCTTTCTCTTTTTCCTATTACACACACACATACACAAAAACTGGGCGGCAGATGTCAGAAAGGTCGCTTTTGTTTTCTCATGTCTTCACTACACACACCTCATCTCAGCAGTCTATTGTCATTAATTTGCTGCTGGGGGAGGTTCGTGCCCCTCCTATTCCACCCCTAACCATCACTTAGTAAAGCACACATGCTCAAGTGTACTATTGAGTCGATATATCATTCAGCTCTATATTTAAAACAACAACAACAACTATGAAAATTATGTAAAACAATCCAGTTATAAACTTTTATTAACATATTGCATCACGTTGATTCAGACAAATAAAAACACCACATGGAATGTGTAAAACAATTCTTTACTGAATTAACAAGATTACTCATCATTCATTCTGTGTGTTTGTTGTTTATAGTGATACAATGCCATGTTTAGCTTATAGCTGTACATTATATGGATAGAATCACAAAAAAAGACAATTGCAATAGCAACATGATTAGTTAGTTTAACAATGACATAAAAACTAATAATAATAATATTAATAATAATAAGTTTACAGTGCAACATCACAATTTAGTTAAAAAAAAAAAACGTTGTTAAAAACATAAATAAATTAAGACACATTAAATCACAATAAAAACCACAACATGAAATTATAATGGTAAATATAAGCTACTTACATGTGTATTAAATAGAACAGAAAACGATGAAATCAAGAAAGACTGAAAGTTGATTAGCAGTAGGCTAATAGAGCTGAACAGGCCTTGGTTCTGGAAGTTTCTTTCATTATGGGACATCACTGCTTCACAAATATCTTTTTCAGTGGAATGAGCTACTGATCCCATGATGCTATGGTGTATTTTCTCTAGTCTCTTGTGTGCTTTTAAGGATTAGCAATCATTTATAAAGTATTTTGTAATTCATTCATTCAATTCATTCACTCATCTTTATCCTGGTCAGAGTCGAGCTGGATCTGGATTCTATCTCTGGAATGTGGAAAGTGAGGTGGGAATACCCTATCCCATCACAAGGCACCATGCACACACATTTGCAACCTAGGCACAATTTAGCATGGCCAATTCACCTACCAACATGGTTTTAGGGCTTGGGAGGAAATTGATAAACCTGGAGGAAAGCCATGCTGACATGGGATCAACATGTGAAACTCCACACAGACAGTAGCATGGGCTCAGGACTGGCAATTTTATATGCTGTATGACAGTGCCACTTATTTTAACATAATTCACCTGCTAATGTATAAGCTTAGCAAACTATGTTGTACTTATTGTGCTTCTGGAAACAAGGCTGTTGAATAAAGTGGATGGTCCTGTCTGGTGCAAATTCCATGTTTGCGATACATTTCTGATTGATAGGTACTTCAGAGGGACTTTGGCAATTAATCACAATATATGTACACACATTGCCCAAAAAAACTGCACTTAGTAGTGTATAGCTTAGCTTTATCACCAAACAGAATTTATTACAGCCATCACAAATGCTATATTTACTTCCAGACCCCTTACTGTTCAGCTCTGTTCAGGGAATCACAACTCTGCCCAGGTGGTTTTTGTTATTGGGCTCCAGAATGTTGGATCATGGAGATCCAAGCACATTGCATTTAAGTTGCAACATAGCCTAGCCTATTAAACCTGCAGCTAAGTTAGACTAGTGTACTATTTTGAACACACCAGTAACGTCCAGCCTGGGCTAAGACATGTGTTTTGAACTGGATCACAGCCATGCTGTGTAATATGTTAGTGCGTAGTTTAGGATGGACTCACAATGGTTTGCAAGTTAATTCCATGGTCTGTAACTGGAGACGATTCCTGGAAAAGGCGGGAAACTTGTGGTGATGTCCCGCTGCACTCCGGCACATTCAGGGTTTAAAGGGCCGCTCTGATCTTCCAGGTGTTTTCCAGGAGAGGAAGGAAGAGCCGGGGATTGCATGAGCGGGCGCTCTGTGGATAATACATGATAATGTTTCAATATAAATATTAAGCAAAAACTATTATCTATAATAATTACAATTGTATATTACAATATGTAAAACTAAGAAAATGATAGCCACACACTGTCAATCAATCGAACAATAAATAATATCGAGATGAAAATCCTTTTTGAAATAAACAGATAAATAAATGTCAAGTAAAAATAAAAATAAAATATTTGCAGAGTGAAAATCTTTCTTACAAAATTAAGCATCTTTGCTGTCGCTTGAAAACCTTTCTCAACAAGATAAACGTCTGTCATAAATGTACACAGGATGTAAAGATGCACTGCGGATGTAAAACGTTTAAATTATTGATGTGGAGCCAAACTTCCCACCACAGTGGCGTCGCAGAACTTCTGTCTGATATTAATAAAGACGATAAACACATGCAAATTTTGGATTTATTTAAAAGCAACCAATTGAGATCGCTATGCAAGTAAAATGTACGCATACACTTTATTTAAATGGATAAGAGCAAAACAGTATAAATATCAATTTTCAGTAACGCTTATCCTACACAGGGTTCCAGAGAGCTTGGAGTCTATCCCAGAGTAAACAGGGCACAAGGCGTGCCAATACACCGCAGGGCACAATAACACACACACACTCACACTATGGACAAGTTACAGAAGCCAATCAGACTACAGTGCATATCTTTGGACTAGGGGAGGAAACCAGACTACCCGGAGGAAACCACTGGAAGCACGGGGAGACCATGCAGGCCCCGCACCCAGGGCGGAGGTGGGAACTTAACCTCCAACCCTGGAGTTTGAGGCAAACGTGCTAACCACTAAGCCACCATGCCCCCCTCAATATAAACATTATACATGAAATGACACTAGTAACACATAGGCTATATCAGCAGTCTATATACATGCAAACACTCTTAGGGAGTTAATGCAAAGACACATTATTTTATGTGAGCAAACTCCAAGTTGAATCCAAGTATCCAAGGATTAAATTTAATTTCTACATTTCTTTACTGTGAGAGCAGGTGTGAAGTATGAACTCACTCTTGTGGATCTTCATGTGCTCTTTAAGCTCCTCTGCTTGATCAAACGTGCTGCCGCAGAGATCACATGCCACCGGTTTGTCTTTGGCGTGACTCCGGCGTACGTGGCTGTCATGGGCTGCATGAGAGGCGAAGGCTTTCCCACAGTGTTTGCACTTAAATGGCCTTTCACCTGAGTGCTGCCTGATATGTGTGCGGAGGATGCTGGAGGCAGTGAAAGCCTGCAACGACAACCATTTAAATGATCATTAAAACACTATATATAATGATAATGATAATGAGTCTTTATTGGTCATATATATACGTTACAGCACAGTGAAATTCTTTTAGTGGCGTACCCCAGCATATATCAGGAAGCTGGGGTCAGAGCGCAGGGTCAGCCATAATACAACGCCCTTGGAGCAGAGAGGGTTAAGGGCCTTGCTCAAGGGCCCAACAGTGGCAGCTTGGCAGTACTGGAGCTTGAAACCCCGACCAGTAACCCAGAGCCTTAACCACCATACCACCACTGCCCCGTATATATGTTATCTATCCTAGGTTATCTTTATATAGCTGTATATGCATTATATTAACCATGGATAATCTGGGTTAGGGTTAAATAAGACCTATACATACATTAAGTGCATGTGCAAGACACGTGCAAACAGCACAATAACTACTACAACAGGACAAGACACAGTGTATACACAGTGCACAGTTTCATATATATATATATATTTTTTTAATATATATATATATCTATAAGAGTTTTTCTAACATAGAGTAGTTACCATTTGTACTGTTCTACTCAATAGCTTCTGCACATATTCACTGCCCATAGCCTTGTTATTTGTCATTTATATCACACTATCCAGATTCTTGGCATCTTTTGATGATATTACGTACTGTACATGATGAGATATTCATAGTCTTCAATTTTATGTTGAGGAACATTATTCTGAAATTGTCCCACAAATTGTAGACGCAGTTTTTCGCAGATTGATGAACCTCTGCTCATCTTTACTTTACTGAAAGCCTTTACTTCTCTAAGATACTCTTTTTATACATAGTCATGGTACTGACCTGTTGTCAATTAACCTCCAGCTGTTTCTTTTTAGTAACACTTAATTTTCCAGCTTTTTGTTGCCCCGTCACAAATTTTTTCAGACGTGTTGTGGCCATCAAATTCAAAATTACCTTATTTTTTTCTTAAATGGGTACATTTCCTCAGTTTAAACGTCTGATATGTTTTCTATGTTCTATTGTGAATATCACATGGGTTTATGAGATTCGCAAATCACTGCATTCTGTTTATATTTGCATTTTACACAGCGTCCCAACTTTTTTGGATAACAACCTGGACTTTGTTGGGAATTTGCACAAGGATACTATTTGCACTTCTAGTAGTTGCTAAACTGCATTTAGAGTTCCTGTACTGTGCAATGACAATAAAGTTGTCTGTCTATCTATCTCCATCCATCCATCCATTTTCTACCGCTTACTCTTTCTTCAGGGTCGCGGGGAACCTGGAGCCTATCCCAGGGAGCATCGGGCGCGAGGCGGGGTACACCATGCACAGGGTCTATCTATCTATCTATCTATCTATCTATCTATAACAATAGATACTTCACAATGCATTCATTAAATTTTTTTAATTAAAGAATATTTCTCTAAAAGTGATTTGAAAAAATAATTCGTTTTTTTTCTGATAAACTGGAATATAAGCTTCCCTTACATTTTAGCTACAGTAGCCTTGTAGCTATAGCGCAAAACTGAATAAACAAACTTCAGACAACAACAAAACACTTCACTGTTGCCCTTTTTGTAAATGACTAACAGCTGAAAGCGGGCGGAACAATCCGAAAAGTTCATGGTCAGTTCAATGGAGTATAACAGCTATATCCTAAATAATGATCCTTAATGACGTCCAAATGCATGCCAAGATTTTTTTTAATTGTTGTTGTTGTTGTTGTTATCATTATTATTAATAGTAGTAACAATAAATGTTGTTATTTCTAATAACAATAGCTTTGTAAAATAAAGGATTCCTTATCACGGTTGACACTCACACCCGTGTCGGGAGTCTGGAAGTCCCTCTTTTGTGTTGTTATAAGACAAAAGAGGCAGGGAAACTGTTGTTCCTGCGCGCGAGTCATAAATTAAAGGCGTATAATCCTAGTAAACAATAGGACTCGGCTGTGCATCTGGCATTAATTAGCATGTAAGTGTGCACAATGAGCACACACTCGCGTTAAAGACACCATGAAATGGTGAAAATCCGCAGGGTTTCCTTTTTTCTTCTTCTTCTTCTTCTTTTCTCCCTCACCTTGTTGCAGTAAACACATTTGTAAGGTCGCTCTCCGGAGTGCACGCGCATGTGCTTGTTGAGGCTCGAGGACTGGGAGAAACTTTTCCCGCACACGGAGCACTGCAAAAAGACACAAGAGCGGGGGGAGCATGAGTGTTCGAGCAGGAAACATTCACCCGGTCTGATATCGGAACATACTTACACTGTAGGCGAGGTGTTCCA
>CM022771.1:6469072-6484072 GCA_012411365.1 Ameiurus melas | reverse complement strand
GACAGAACACTTTTCCTCTGATTGACTTCCATATATGGAAATTCTTAACAAATAGCTTTAAACACACCAACTCAGAGATGTTCTTATTTCCATATATGGACTGTCTCACCCATATTTGCATCCATGGCTTTAAGACACACCCACTCTCTTATTTCCATATACTGATATAATGATCTGCAGACCCTGTTGGTAACAGTATAGCCACCCTGAAGTCCAGCGCTGTCCCACCAACACCGGCTTATCTCTGAGGAACATACGGATTTAAACATTATTAGTAGTAAGTTTTTTAGTAGTAGAAGTTTTTTCTCCCCCAAAATATAAACCGCAATAAAAAACGTCCATCCGTAATACTGGGTCCAAAAACTGGGAACGCAAAATTTGTACAAAATTACAAAACGAACAAAGCAACGTTTACTAAGTTATTGCTCGTCTTTTTGGAACACGACAGACAAAAGCAACACGTCAGTGCCGAGTTTATGGCTGTGTTGGGTTTTTAATTTTAAAAGGCTGAGAAGCAAAGCAGTTAGCTGTACACCGTACACACGGCGAGCTCACACATACACACACTGTCTAAAGTAACCCGCTTCATCTGCTTCAGTACCATAGGTAGGGCCAGGCGATATAACAATGTGATAAGCAGTAATGCTTTCATGACACTACCTCCAAAGTTGCTCATGTCTGTCAGTGGACGTCTATAAAATCTATCTTTTTCTTCTCTCGATCCTGGTTTTGAGCAGTCAAAAAAAAAAAACCCAAAAAAACCTTTCATTGAACACAAATTTGCAGTGGAATTCTGTTTAGCAGCCAGATTTAGAAAATGTTTTCCTTTAAAAAGCATTGCTGTTTTTCCACATACACTAGATTAGCAAACCACAATTTGTCATATATTGTGAAAGTGTAAGTATCATGATATGATGTCTTGCCCATATCGCCCAGCCCTAAGCTTTACAAAAACAACAAAAAATGCAGTCCAAAAATAAAAATAAAATCACACACGTGAAAACATTCTAGAAGCAGTTAAGACCAGGCTGAAGGGGAAAACGGAAGAGCTGAAAATCCAAAATAAATATATATTTATATATATATTTTTTTATTATTGGTATGTACAATCTATCAGCTAAGCACAAAAAAATCTATGATTTGCTCTAATCTGAAACTACAGGACCAAAATCCAAACTTTCTTAATTATAAATATTAAGTGATACAGATAAAGAAGCAAACGCGAAGTTCACTGCATCACTCCAGGATTTCTTCTCATCGCTAGCTCATTATAGATATCTACATTAAAAAAAATCTATACATGAGAATAGAATAAAATTTATAGCAATTTGTATAGCAAAAAAACAAAACAACAACAAACAAACAAAAAAGGAAATGTACATAATGTCATCACTACCTCAAAAGCAATCAATCAGCCAAGACACGTTTCGTCTTGTATATTTGCTTCTTTAGTTTCACACTGGACCTCTGGGGGTTAATGATGCTATCAAGTAATAAAAGTCCAAATCATTCAGAATCTGTTTTGTAAATATGTGCGTCAAAACTACACCCAGTTTTTAAGTAATGCAAAATATAACCATCAAGTTTTCATAAAAATTTCGTCCTTATATGTAACATTCAGAAACATTCCTACAATGTTGCTGCAACCTTTTTTAGTTGTAGGGGACGTTAACCCAAACACTCTTAATGCTTTTCGGGAACAGGGTGAAACGTTCCGAGAACATTACAAGAAATGGTTTTAAGATCGCAATAATGCAATCAATTTGTAATCCTTCAGCATAATATTCGTAAAACCTGTAGAATAGCCTGCTGAATGTTCCGAAATGTTAGCACATTATCCGTTAGCTAGATGATAGGACTATAAATTTTGAAAAAATACAGACCATCACGTACTTTCACACCAAATCATTTAGTCGAGTTCAAAAATCTTGAGTTATTAATCTGTGTTTATGGAAAATATTTTCGGTGAGACAAACTGTCCTTACTTGTTATCTACATTAGTCTTGTAACTCCAGGGGCAAGTAAACAAACAAACAAACAAAAAACATGTCTTGGCTGATGGAGTATATTTGGGAGTATGGGGGGGGACTGTGTACATTATATTCCTGCCTGAACTGTTCCTTTGACACAACGGGCAGAATAATATCAAATTTCGTGAATCTGCCCGCAAACCATTTAGATCTGTACAGAGTTTTAATCTTTAACAGTACTCTCACTTTAGAGAGAGAGAAAAAAAGATGAAAGGCAAAAATGGCTAAACGTTGAGTGCAGCCATGGTGTTTATGTGGGGACTGTGGGAACAGTAGGGGAATACGAGAGTGTGTGTGGATTTGCTTCACTGAGAGAGAGAGAGAGAGAGAGAGAGAGAAGAGAGAGAGAGAGAGAAGAGAGAGAATACATTCACAGGATCCTGATGCCACCGTTTATAGGAGAGTCACGCTAAGTCACACTACGGTGAATGCGGTTTTATACATATACAACAAATGGACTTTGCCTTGTGTGTGTGTGTGTGTGTGTGTGTGTGTAGGATCCACATATTTAAATCGGTGACACCCAAGGTTCAAAATATAAAATTTTGTGTGTGTGTGTGTGTGTGTGATCTCCCTCCAGCAGGGGGCAGTAGAGTTGTAGGGATTTGGGGATGAGTAGAGAACCTCTGCAGGGCACAGACTCGCTCTTGGCCCATGCTGGTGGAAATCGCGCTTTGTCCACTCATGGTCAACAGTACTTTGGCTGAGAGAAATATCAAAAAGAGAAGCAAGGGTTAGTCCAGTGTTCAACTCCAGTAAACAGTAAATTAAAGGCTATATGATTTTATTTATCGAAATACAGATGTACATGAAAATGATACACCCTTAGGCCCAAATGGAGACGACATATTTTACATAAACAAGCCACTTGGTGTGTTCGATTTCACAGACTCTTTCATAAACTATCTAAAGCAACAGAAATGTGTAAACTTTTGAACAGGATGATCGGTGTCAATTGGTGTTATTCTGTTTAAAGATCTTTGTTATTTAGTACTGCTCTTCAGAAGCTACAGAAGATATTTACGTGTGTCCAAGACGACAAAATCATTAATTGTCTTTATTTTTCCAGTTTTAGAATAATAATGAAGACGTTAACATTATGAAATAACGCATATGGAATTACGCAGCGACCGGAAAAAGTGCTAAACCATTTCTAACCTAAATTAGATTAAAATTCGAAGCAGAAATCCTGATGAAGCTTTGAGCAATCTCGGCATCTTATTGACCAACTTCACCACGGAGGCTTTTCTTAACGTTCCCCAAACGGGCAGAGCTTCTCGTAAATGACTACGCTCGAAATTACCTGTTACTACTACCTAAAAACTACTTATTAAACAAAAGATTTTGTTTCTGAAAGGAATTTATTCATGGACATTTTGTGACTTTTGTCTCAGAAACAAATTGAACCGTGTAAGCCTTTATCAAAATATCCTTGACTGTGAGTGTTTAAGGCGTGTTCACATTGGGTTTTCTTCATAACATACATCGCCTATTTTCTTGATACGAGCCTGTTGTCATAAATTACACAAGAGTGGGATTAGATAATTGACTCATTAATATGTTCTCCAAGTGCCATTAAGGTCAATGATGTACTACAGAGATGAGGGCACACACATCATGCAGGTGAGCGGCGAACTTTAAAAGCACTCTCTGCACGATCTCGAACACCCGCAGTTAATCACGCGGCAGAGTGACAAACTTTAGAAGGCCACCAAGAGATAATAAATAGAGGAGGTCATAACTTCTTGAAAGTACTAATGGCAAGAAGCTAAATTATTAAGAGCAGCTAGTTACAGTAAACACTGCCTGGGAATAAATCAGAAATCAGCAGACACTGAACACCAAGTGCACACGGCGGCCTGGTTAAATATTCATACAGCTTTATGAAGCTTAAGAGCTGCAGTCGGGGGGAAAAAACATTTAAAAAAACTTCACTGTTAGATGGAAGCTATGGTATGGTGCTAACTGTGGCATCGTACACGCTCGATATTAGATGAAACTGTTATGATTACGCACAGGATTACACCTGATGGAGCATGCTGTTGTCAGAAAACAGTCATAAGTTGGGTTGTGTGATGTTCCCGAAGGTGAACACTTTCCTATACCAGCACGTCTGGAAGCATTTTGTTGCTCTTAAAATCCCATCAAATCAAATTTACTTCAAATGTGATTCAATCACATTTAACAGAATGCTTGTGAATCCCATTATCACTCATGTTTCACAAGCTATAACCAGCAGTTCCCTTTTTTCCTTTCTCCTAAAAATAAAACATAAAATGCACCAAAGACTTGCAAAAATGCAAAAAGATTTCACAGCCCTGTAAAAATGGCAGGGTTTTCTCATAAAAACAAAAAGAACTTTTCAGCATTCCATGGTGGAATTACGACATTAAAAAAAGTTAATGAAAAACAATCTGAAACGTTTTAGGGAAAAATCGAAAAATAAAAATGACAATAATCGTGTTGCATAAGTGTTCACTCTTTTATAATTGGGGATGTGGCTGTGTTCAGAATTCCAAAGTGTTCAAAAGTAATTATCATACAGCCGTTGTCAATGAAATGATTCTGATTAACCCCAAATAAAGACCAGCTGTTCCTGTAGGAGTTTCTTCACATCTTCTCGGTTTCATGCTGATAGACTCTTTCCCAAAAAGACAGAGTGGTGGAATAAAATCAGAAGGTGCTTCAACAACATATTAGTTTATTAGGGGTGTGAACACTTATGCAACCAGGCTATTGTTAAGCCTAGCTGCTTAAGCTATTGTTAACTGCATAATGTAATCATGTGGGACTGGTCCTGTACGGATACCACAAAACCTTTGCGAGAGTTTAAGTAACCAGAATGTCTTCACCATATTGCTCCAGTGTTGCAAATTTGGAGAAAACAATATCATTCTCCTAAGACCTTCACTGTTAGTGTGTAACAGTTATTGCTTTGAATTCATGTTATATTCACTTAAACACTGAACTGAACAACTACTCTTACACTGTGTTTAATGTAAAATTGTTTTTCTGTCCTTTTCCCCAGAACACCTTTGTGTTGTCGTAATCACAAATATGTTACAGAAACGCTGGATAGAGATTAAATGGAAATACGCTGGAGTATTCCTTTAATGTGAATTAAACAACAAAGTGGTATCAGTATAGACTCAGCACGTTTACATGAACAACAATAATCCGATATTAACCCAATTAAGATGATACTCTGATTAAGAAACTAGCATGTAAACAGCGTAATCCGGGTAAAGTCAATACTCGAAGTAAACACGAATCGAATTAAGACGTGTGCAGTTTTCCTGTTTTAGTCGCATCATCATCGTATATTACAGACATGTACACACCTTAATCATACTATTAACATCGTGTGGGGGATTTCACCGCATTTTGCGACAGGGCACGTACACACACGGTAGTGCTCAACCATTTGACGGCAAACAAGAGAGCACGGCTGCGTCCAAAACCGCGTACTTCCCTACTATATAGTAGGAGAAATGCATGTATTCTGGCTACTATATAGTAGGTAAGTACGGCTTCAAGCGGTCGTCTATTTACACGTACAGCATGACAAATAATTAACCGCCCTTAAAGTTTTCGTGAAATTAAAAATGAAACACCCCAAACTTTATATCTATGTCAATACGTGTAATTCTAGAGGGAACGTCAGACGGCGCAAGGTGGGGACGTAATGACGTGTGCCATTAATCGATCAATGTTCTTTAACGTGTAAAACAGGAACATGAAAGTAATATTCTAAAAGTGACTCATGTAAACACCTTAATCACAATATTGTCTTATTCAGAATAAGGTCAAAAATGTGATTATTGCTGTCTATGTAAACACCTTAATCAGAATATTATCTTATTGAGAACAAGGTCAAAAATTTGATTAATGTTGTCCATGTAAACAGAGCCACTGATTTTTTTCTTCATGCAGACAAAAAATCTTTTTTGCGGGAACTCACAATCTGGAGTCTCCGCTCACATTCCATGATACGAAGAGGGTGTGTGTGGGTCAGAGAGATTTTATGCTTATACAGCCATTGTTTATGATCAAAACTCAAACTGAAGTAAGTAAGTAAGTAAATAAATAAATAACTCTCTGTTCCATCACCATTTCAGATTGGAGTCCGTCAGACTAATTAGAGTCAATAATTTATGAGCTCATCTTACAGAAACCAGGACACTTAGCATCTCAACGTAAGACATTCTAACCTGTAATGGCTTGCGTAAACAAAGGCGATTAGTAAATCTCAAACAGAGGCCTTTTAACAAACTCCTGTGTGTAACAGCATGCTTCGTTCATTAATGACGAGAAGTTTCAGAGCAGCTCTCTGGAGACGGACACTGAGCTCATACGGCTCATCTCTGTGTTACGCTGAAAAGTCGGTATATGACCTATAATATACGAAGAGCATCATTATCAGGGGTGAAGGTATTACTGTGGGTATAATCCATAACGCATTGCGAGCATGCAGCCGGTTTAACACTTGAAAACCGTCGCACTTAGCAAGTCTATAAATGTAATAAATATAACATTGAGTTGTGTGTAATGAGAAATTGTAACTAGCTAATAATATTAAGTCATGTGTTCAGCCGCACTGTGCCCTTTTACGGCGCTTTCACATCTGTTAGTACGTGTGCCGAGTCGAAATCACAGCAACATTTATTTTTTTTTGAAAGAAACAAAATACGTGCTAATAAACTACTTCTGTTCACTGGTGAAATGGAAAAAGCAAAGCTGTCGTTCAATAAATTACTAGATAATTATATAAATAAATGGGGTAAAATGTGTGTTGCATTAGCCAGCTTTTAATTTCTATCGGCTCAAATATCTAGAATTCGTTTCTAGGATGTGTTCATCCCAAACCCATACACAGCATGTTCCATTCATTTCCTGCAGACTGCTTGAGAACTACTGAACTCAAAATCCTGATCTTCTCTATTCTAACAACTCCCGCTATGATGCAGTGTCTACAGCAGCGTTTTCCCAGCCTTTTTTTTTTTAAATAAATAAAACACAAACACTAATGCTAGACAACGTTAGCTACATGACAAAGAGGTTGATGGTCCAGATGGTAAGTATCTGGAGCTTTTCTTTTAAGAAATCTGTCCATATTCTTTTGCACATCTACACGCACATCGTCACACCCTAACAATTAGGATAAAACTCACGCATACATTATGCATACTGATGTTGACGTGCTGTTGACAGGTGAGCAAGGGGGGGGTCGAGGGGGAGGGAATTATATTTTATATATATATATATATGAAGATATATATATATATGAAGATATATATATATATATATATATATATATATATATATATATATATATACACACACACACACACACACACACACACATATACAGTATCTCACATTTTTGTAAATATTTGATTATATCTTTTCATGTGACAACACTGAAGAAATGACACTTTGCTACAATGTAAAGTTATGAGTGTACAGCTTGTGTAACAGTGTAAATTTGCTGTCACCTCAAAATGACAAAAATAACTGTCCCCTAAAAAAATGACTAATTGGGCCCAATTTGGACAGTTTCACTTAGGGGTGTACTCACTTTTGTTGTCAGCGGTTTAGACATTAACAGCTGTGTGTTGAGTTTTTTTCAAGGGACAGCAAATTTACACTGTTACACAAACTGTATATATCTAAAAAATTTATTATTATTATTATTATTATTATGTGTGTATGTCTCTGTCTTATTATTTCTGTGTCTGTGTTTTATTTAATTATACAATGAAATTAAATTTTATATGTATAGCGCTTTTAACAATGGACCCTGTCTCAAAGCAGCTTTACAGAAATATATAAACACAGGATAGAGATTTTAAGTGTGTGAATTTATCCCCAATGAGCGAGCCGGTGGTGATGGTGGTGAGGGAAAAGTGATATGAAGAAGAAACCTTGAGAGGAACCAGACTCAGAAGTGAACCCATCCTCATCTGGGTAACAACGGATAGTGTGAAAGTAAAATAAAGTTCATTATGGTTTTTATATGAAGTCTTTGTTAAACTAGTCCACTGTTTCAGACATCAGATATTTATCATATATATTAAATGTTGTAAAAACATTTGAGCATTTTAGAAATGTTGTCTGGCAGCCACTCGGTTAGTATTTAGTCTCTCGCTGCTTTTAGTTTCAGGGAAGCTCACGTAAGCAAGATTAAAGGAAATATTCAGGGAGAAACGATATATATATATTTTTATTAATCAGAGACTCTATAGGCCTGTCACAATAATTACGTTATGGACTTATCATACGATATACGCGGACTTGACCTCGATTGTTTTTGCTGACCTCGATATTCCATTGTGTTTACGTGCGTGTTTGTTTAAACAGGAACGAACGCTACGGACATTTTAGCCGTCCGTGCTGCTTCCGTCCTCTCGTCTGCTCTAGGTCCGTCAAATTAAAACTCGAACATCGAATTTAAGATACAAAATGCAGATTCGAATGCAAAAACTGTGTGCATTCGAAGTTAAGATGCATAGCAAGCACTAGCACTGATTTGAATGAAAAGGTATTGTTGGAAAAAAATTATGCAAGTTATTCCCATATGCACGAACGATGTTTTATGAAGAACAAAGATCTAGATCGAATGGTTCTAGAGTTGTAAATAATCCAGTCGTGGCCAATAACGTCGGGGATTGAACAGTGAATGAACTGAAGCGCTTTACTAGCGGGTTAACGAACTCACCCACTCAACGCATCCTGTACACATATGAGATGAGATGAATCAGACATATACACAACATAACCGTAATATTACAACTCGCCTCTGCACAAAATCGCACGCATGCACAAGTGAACTCGAACTTAAGTAAGGCGCTCTGCAGAATGGGTAAGTCCCGTTGTGAATACGCTGTTTCCGTATGAACGCTCTAAAACAGTGCGAATGAATAATTAAAGCATAAAGAACTCACTATATTAAATTACAGTAGTGTATTGAATTATTATTTCACCTTTTTGTTGATACATGTTGAAGTTAATAGAGTCAAAGTGTTGAGCATTTTCTCGTCAACTACAATGCTGTTGACTCGTATTCAATGCCATTTTAGTCAGAGCAAAATTGACTAAAATGAATAAATATGACCTGACGGGGGCAGTAGTGGCTTGGCGGTTAAGGCTCTGGGTTACTGAGCCCCAGCACCGCCAGGTCAGTGGTTCAGGCCTCAGCACAGGCCCTAGCACTGCCAGGCTCTGGGTTACTGATCAGAAGGTTCAGGGTTCAAGCCCCAACACTGCCAAGTTGCCACTGTTGGGCCCTTAACCCTCTCTGCTCCAGGGGCGCTGCATCATGGCTGACCCTGTGCTCTGACCCCAATCTCCTAACATGCTGGTATATGTGTAGAAAAGAATTTCACTGTGCTGTAATGTATATGTGACCAAAAAAGACTGATCATATTATCGAATAATCAACTACATTTAAAGGACATGTTCGTGTGAAGACAAAAAGCGTCTGAATATTCTTAAATTGGAAAAATTCACTGCTCTCTGAAAGGGTGTACTTGCATTATTCATATGCTATTATATTCAGAATAACAATAATATCATCTATCGCAATTATTTCTAGGACAATATATCGTCCAACAAAAGCGGTTATCGTGACAGGCCTAAGAGCCTCAAAAAGGTAGACTGGACAAAGCTCAAGAGACAAACTGGGGAAAACATCTGCGACTCTTTACCTTCCGCTACAAACTAAAGTGCATGTGTTTGTGTTTGTGTGTGTGTGTGTGTGTGTGTGTCTAACCTGCTCCGTGCCCATCTGGCCCATGCTGCTCATGTTGTTGGTGTTGGGAGTCATGGGCACGTTCATGCTCATGCCGTTACTGTTATAAACACCGCTGCTGGCTTGCTGAGTGTACATGCTGTGGATAGAGGAGCAGGAAAACAACACCGGTCACACAAAGTAATCAAGATTCTGCCATGATTGACCAGGTCAACTGCCTTGTACAAAAGGGCAGATTTTCCACGTGTAATCTTTTCTATTGAAGTATGTGTTCGGATTTGATCGAAAATGGAGCATAAGCTTTTGCACAAAACCTGTGGAGTCCATGCCAGCTCGAGTGCACAAAGAGGGACTTACCAAATACTGAGACACGCTGAAATTCATGTAAATACGAATTTCTACTTTTCACTCAAATTGAATATAATTTGTAATGAAAATGATTGCATTGAATTAAAAAAAAGAATGCAACACCTTCAGCATAGCTTGAATGATTATTTACTGATACTGTTAACGCTTATCATTTATATTAACCAACAATCAAATATTGAATAGCACACACATGTCACACGTCCGCCTGCTTTACGCTAACCAGAGAATTTTTGGATCTTCATTTGAAAAAAATTCAATCTAATAACTGATAAAACATTATTAACATTACACAGTTAGAGAAATTCAAACGATCATAAGGGTTCTCATACAAAGTGTGAGTGTGTGTGTGTGTGTGTGTCCACCTGTTGGTGTTCATATTGCCCTGCGTCCAGCCGTTCATCTCTGGAGACGACTGAAATGTGACATTACCCTGTTGCATCATGGGGCTTTGGGCGTGACTCATTCTAGGGGACACGAGGGGACTCTGAGGGGTCGTTGCACCTCCGAACCCGCCGTCAGGCTGCTGAGTTATTCCTAACACACACACACGTAACACGTCTGATTAGTTGAACTCCATGAAAGAGATTAGAAATCATTTTATGTCTGCTTTCATTTTAGTTCCAATGTTTCTAGTTTTAATGTGAATGTAATGTTTTTATTTTTTATTTTATTTCTGTTATACTTAAATGTATATATTTTTGTTTGAACTATATTACTGTTGATAAGGCATGACTAAATTTAACAGTGTCCAGTTTGACACACATGCTACTCTTCACAGATACACCAATCCTCACCTCTAAATATGTTTAGAGTGTCATTTTATATTGTTTTGATATTTTACCAGAAGATTCAGTAAAATAATTCAAATATACTGCCCAAAACGGTTAGCTTTATACCACATCTTTTACTGTGCAGATTTCTCTGACTCTTCTGCCCTCTAGTGGCCTCCACTTACTTTCTTGAGGAAGAAATTCAATCCATAACCAATCGATAGCTGAAAACACTTAATGAGCTTAATTAAAATGTTAAGTCATATATGTGCAGCCAGTTAAAGGGCAGCTCTCCTAATTATGGGTGGTATAATGCTGTAATCTGCTGGTTAAAAATCATAAAAAAAATAATCATGTGACACCAGTTTATGGAATATGAAAGAACGTAATTACAATGGCTGCTACGATAGTTGGCTATGAAAGATGGACAAAAGGACATTAATATATGTTAGTCAGAAAACACGTAAGCAAGTCTGATCTCATTTTGTCTGTTTGCTAAACTATTGGCTCTAAACTTCTCTTCATTATCTATGATAGTCTCGTAGCTCCAGTGCACACCTTCAGACACCAAAACATGTCCTGTGGATTTGCGGTCTAGACATTCAAAACATGTGTCAATTTTATTTTTGCCTCTGTTCAAATTTACATTATACAGTGCCTTGTGAAATTACAACCTGGAATTAAAATGGATTTTGGGGGGTTTGTACCATTTGATATACAATGCCCTCCACAAATTTGGCACCCTTGGTCAATATGAGCAAAGAAGGCTGTGAAAAATGGTCTTAATTGTTTAACCTTTTGATCTTTTGTTCATAAAATGTTCAAAAATCACTTTAAAAGGTGCAAAATATGATTTATTGTGACACAAACAATAAATATCTCTTAGCTAACCACTGGGATTTTTGCCCATTCTTCAAGGCAAATCTACTCCCGCTCCTTCAAGATGGGTTGTGTTGGTGCACAGCAATCTTCAAGTCATGTCACATATTTTCAACTGGATTGAGGTCTGAGCTTTGTCTAAGCCATTCTGAGACACTGAAATGTTTCCCTTTAAACCACTCCAGTGTAGCTTTCACGGTATGTTTAGGGTCATTGTCCTGTTGGAAGGCAAACCTCTGTCCCAGTCTCAAATCTCTGGGAGTCTGAAACAGGCTTTCCTCAAGAATGGCCCTGTATTTAATGCCATCCATTTTTCCGTCAAGCCTGACCAGTTTTCCAGTCCCTGCCGGTGAAAAGCATCCCCACAGCATGATGCTGCCACCACCATGCTCCACTGTGGGAATGATGTTCTTGGGGTGATGAGAAGTGTTGGGTTTGCACCACACATTTTTCCATGACGACCAAAAAGTTAAATTTTACTCTTATCTGACTAGAGACTCAACTGACCCGAGACTCATCTGTGCAGCTCCTTCACTGTTAACTTTGGTGTCTTTGTTTAATATCCGATTAATGCCCTCCTTGCCCGGTCTGTGAGTTTCGCTGGGCGGCCTTCTATTGTCAGGTTTGAGGTGGTGCCGTATTCTTTCCATTATGTTGTAATGGATTTAATGGTGCTTGGTGGGATGCTTGGGATATTTTTTATATGCCAACCATGATCTATATTTCTCCACAACTGTTTGGAGAGTTCCTTGGGCTTCATGTTGCTTGCTTAGTGGTGTTGCAAACAAGGGTGTATTTATACTGAGATCATGTGACACTTGCACACAGGTGGACCTTAATCAAATAATTATCTGACATCTGAAGTTAACTGGCAGGACCAGATCTTATTTACGGGTTTCAGAGCAAAGGGGGTGAATTCATATGCACTTATAACTTTTCAGTTACATTTTTTTTTAAACAAGGTATTTTTTTCATTCCAGTTCTACAATCTGGACTATTTTTTTTAGATCCATTACATAAAATCCAAATTATAAATTCATTTTAATTTTAGGTTGTAATTGCAAAAAAACAGGAAAAACACAAAGGGGTTGGGGGTGATACTTTCGCAAGGCACTGTATATGAATATTTAACATCCACACGTGATTTTATTCATTAGAATTATCAATGGGTTACAGAAAAGCACAACATAAAAAAAATGTATTAATGTAATAATTATTATATTATTATAATGATGATAGTGGCAAGCCTCTACCGTAGTTGGGTGCATAGGGGAAGTGTGAAGGGTTGGCATGGGCAATCTGGGCACCGCCCATGGTGCCGGCAGCAATATTGGATGGCACGTTGAGGCCCTGAGGTCGCATGCCCATGCTGCGCTGCCTCTGACGCAAATGATTATTGAGCAACTCCCTCTGACGCTGCGCAAGCATCTGAGCGTTAATGGTCCCCTGGGAGAGGAAAATACAATAAAATTAAAAAACACACAAAACATTTGTCTGACAATACGTCACTGGATGCTCCAGTTTTCCGATCTCTGCTCTGTCACTTTGATATTACGAACCTGATTCGGAACATTAGGTCTTAGAGGTAGGTTCATGCTTGACACTCCAGTCATCTGATTCATCATAGGCTGGCGATTCTGCAGAGAAATACAGACAGAGAGAGAAATCTATAATAGCATTGAACAACAACGAATTTATGTTCTAAACAAACAAACAAATAAAAAGTGGCACATGGCAGGTGGACCTGATTTTTTAAAAATTTGATTAATGTACAAATATCCAGGTTTTAATTAATATTCATGCACAATATGGAGACTTCCATTTTATTTTTATTTTTTAATAAATCATTTAACATTACACAGAGCTTAAAAATGAATAAAATTAAAATAAACAAACAATGAAATAAGGAATTAAGGTCAAGCTACAGTTCCGTAATCATCCAGCAGGAAGCAGTACAGTCTACATCCATAAAATATAAGAGTGCTAAAATCACTGTGGAATTCATTTGTGTGTATACACACACACACACACAAACATATATATATATACATATATATATATATATATATATATATATATATATATATATATATATATATATATAGAGAATAGAGAGAGAGAGAGAGAGAGAGAGAGAGAGAGAGAGAGAGTGATTACTGTAAAAATGTATTAATTTCAATATTTTTTTGTGAATAGAATGTCAATATGATTGCACACGCTGATTTATGGCTGTCAGTGCCCTTTACCTGCTGTGCTTGTAGTCGGTGCTGCAGCTGCAGTCTGAGTGCATTAGGTTGATTTGGGACGCTCCCGGGTGGCCGGAGAACTGGTCTGGGCTGCATGCGGATCATGGGAAATCCTGGCCTTTGCCCTACAGCTCCCCCAATGCCATGGTAACCAGAGTCCTGCATCGTAGCGAAGCCTCCTGGTGTGTTATGGGAAGGTGGAGCAGCGTACTGCTGTTGAGGGTAAATGGGCTTCTGGTCCATCAGTAGGCTTTGATCCTGACCTGGAAACAGCTCAGGGTCTAATGATGGCGCCTGGGAGAAAAAAACACACAACACACAGTCATCAACAATAAACCACTACAGGAACAAGGGCAGATTTGACATTATGTTCCAGAAGTTGATACTGTACTGATCAGGAACAGTATGAGAAAGGGCAAGAAGAAGTGCATGAAAAAGTGCAGGGGCAAACGCAGCGAGAATAAGAGGAGTAGGAAGAGGAAGAGGAAGAGCAGTGAGAGCAGAACAAAGGGCAAAGGAAAGGACACAGGAAGTGTAGGTGGAAATTGGGAGAACTGGGGAAAGGTAGAACAGCAGGAGAAAGAGCGAGAGGAAGAGCAGGATGAACAGCAGGAGAAAGAGCGAGAGGTAGAGCAGGATGAACAGCAGGAGAAAGAGCGAGAGGAAGAGCAGAAAGAACAGCAGGAGAAAGAGCGAGAGGAAGAGCAGAAAGAACAGCAGGAGAAAGAGCGACAGGTAGAGCAGGATGAACAGCAGGAGAAAGCGAGAGGTAAAACAGGAAGAACAGCAGGAGAAAGAGTGAGAGGAAGAACAGGATGAACAGCAGGAGAAAGCGAGAGGTAGAGCAGGAAGAACAGCAGGAGAAAGAGCGAGAGGAAGAGCAGTATGAACAGCAGGAGAAAGAGCGAGAGGAAGAGCAGGATGAACAGCAGGAGAAAGAGCGAGAGGAAGAACAG
>CM022771.1:6371572-6464072 GCA_012411365.1 Ameiurus melas | reverse complement strand
TTCAGATGTGAATAAACAGCCAGTTCCTAGAAAGATTCACTTTACACCATCATCAGCACTCTACCAGTGGATAAAGCGCAACAGTGCTGGAACTGCATTATATAACTGATGAAATCTTGCTGGATAAATAGTATTTTGACAAATGATTCGATAATTGACGTTTTTATAAAATAAATAAATAAAATTATTTTAAAAAAAAGGACTGTGGATTTTGGACCTGAGTGTACATGCATGTTTACAGCATTACTTTATCGTTATAGTAAAATTCATCCGGTTACACACACCTTCTTGCTGGTGACGTTTGGCATATGAAATATCTCCGTCGTTCTGTAGGTGAAAGCGCTGGATACACCTCCTTACTAAGTCTTCCCATCCAGGCTTCATAGAGGCTCGTAACATAGTGGTGTCCAAGGACGTGATCTTCCCTGCATACACACACACACATAGACACACAGACACACACACACACACACACACAGAGCAAGATTCTTTCATGTTCGGAGTTTTGTAACTTGTATACTTGTTAACATATTTCAAATGAAACCACAAAACCTTCCGATGTTGATATAATTTGAATTGTATGACAGAGCGGTTGAACCTGATTGGTCAGAAGGTTTGATAGTAGTAGCAGCTTTGATAGTAGTACCAGCTGTAACAGTAACTCCAATTTATTTAGGGAATTTATATTATTATTAATCTATAGCACCACGTCGTCCCCCAAATGTTTTATTCTGTAATTGCTCCTGAAGACATAATATGTGCTGACCAAACACAGCCTTCGCTTCAATTCTGGATAAGCAGAAGTATGTACTGGAGAAGCAGGGTGTCGCTTTTGCTATCTCTTTACTTACTTTCTATTAGCCATTGTAAACACAGGACTTTGTACAGATAAGACACCTCTATATCAAGTTTATTCAAATGCTTTCACTAGTCTCTGTCTCTGGTTCTTTTGTGGCTGTAAAGTGACTCACTGTGGTGTGTGTATGTGTGTGCGTGTGTGTTGGCATGGTGTTACCTTGGAGATCCTGCCGTGTGGTGAAGCTCTCGTGTGTGGGGAGCATTGGTCGCTCCTTCAGAGGTACTCTCCTTGCTACACAGATCAGACATGACTGCAGATCTGCAGAGAGAGAGAAAGAAAGCGGAAGAAACAGAAACAGGGGTTTGTTTAAAAGGACAGGCAGAGATTTGCTCCCCCGATCAATAATGAATGATATGGTGGCCCTGTGATCTGTGTGTGAGAGAGACTGTGTGTGTGTGTGAGAGAGAGAGAGAGAGAGAGAGACCAACAGGAGCTACTTGACAGAACGTGACCTTTGAGCTGTACGTTGCCCTGGCGACGCTGTAGACATCAAGTTAGAGAATCCATCAGTCTCACACACACCCACACCCCCCTTGTCACATGACACTGACTCTATTCCATGCTTTATCGCACCTACTGCTTTCAGTAAAATCGTGCTTTATGTGATATGAACACTCTGTGGAGCTACTGCTAATATTCATTCTTGGCTCATGAATGTTCAATACACATTTGATAGATTGAAAGGGTGTGTACAAGGTAGGGGTACTTGTGTATACTACTGCTCAAAAGGAACATTCTGAGTCCCAGATCTATATGAATAGTCGCTAATACAATGTTACAACAGGTTTTATATCAACCATAGGAAGCTAGCAGGAAAGATTTGTGTGTGTGTGTGTGTGTGTGTGCACGTGCACTGAAAAAGATTCCAGAACAAGGCAGAAAGCTGTGCAGCCTCAAGAGTAATGTTTTATCAGTGATTAAATCTAGCAGTGTATTCTCTGAGGAGAAATGACTGTACAGTGATAATAATAACATTATGTTGTTGTACATTATTTATTATTTTATTACTTATTGTGTATGAGGAAACAAACTGTGTACGCTCTAATTCCTGACTCTTGCGCTTACTTGCTGAATAAAAAGAGCTTGTGGTATGTGATTAGTGAGTCGTGTTTTCTCACCCTCGCCCTCCTCTTTAATGGATTTGGGTTCTGAGACAGTGAAACACTGCATGGTTTCATATTTCTGTGCCTCCTGCTCCTGCGCCTCCTCTGGGTTCACCAGCATGCGGCATGTAAACGAGTGACTGTTCCTCCTGGAGCCCTCGCTCGACCATGGCACGCCGTTCACTGACACACAGCAACATCGAGAGAATAAATACAGAGAAACAACAAGTAATAATAATCTAATAACTGCATTATAAGCTACAATACATACTACACTATAAGCCAATCTTACTTTACTTCTATAGTGGTGCCACCCTATATGTTACTATTCTTTAAACTACTATAGTTGCATGTTACGGTATTATAAGCAATTAATCTATAAATAATATTCTTTCTGTACATTATAATATACGTTACTGTACATTATGTTAAAATGTAACAAACTATTCTAGGTTAATATATTTATTATAAAACACATTATACTTAATATCACACTATAAGATTACTACACTCATTGTATGTTAACACATAAGCTATATTATAAGATAATATACTGACTGTACTAGAACCTACTATACTTTTTGTTCAGCTCGCAAGTCTCTATAGCATAAGCTAATATACTTATCACACTATTAATAACTACACTGTAACCTGCTATATGTACTATATTAAATGTATACTACGATCTGCAACATAAAATGGCAATCTACTGCAAATTACTATAATTTAATCTAATCAACTTAAGTAATATAAATGATTTTACTTACTAAATGTAACCTTAATATATGTTGCTATAAGCTAATATACCTATTATACTACAAGTTATGATAATAACTGTATGTTATAATAGTAGAAGCTGCTAAACTATTTGCTAACGTACTTACTATAAGGAACTATACTGCAACGTGCTACAGTATATTCACTGTATATTATGTATACTATGATCAGCTATATGAATATACTTACTATATGCTTAACCTAATGTATTTACTAGACTATAAACTTCTATACTTACTATGTTTCTTAATATATGCTGATATAAGCTAATACACCTACTATACTAAAAATTACTGTACTTACTCTATGTTACAATAGTAGAACGAGCTATACTATATGCAAATGTACTTAGTATAAGTAACTATACTGCAACCCAAAATATTTACCTTTGTATAAGCTAATATACCTAATATTCTATACTATGTATTCTATACTAAGGTACTACTATACTTACTGTATAAACCTACAAATACTTACTATAAGAAACTCTATTGTAGCCTGCTATACTTATTGTATTACATATATACATGATCCACTATATTAAATGGTAATATACTTGCTATAAGTTACTAAATTGAACATAATGTACTTACTATACTATAAATATACTATACTATAAGTGCACATTTACCATTTATTATACTTACTACATGTTACCTTAGTATATGCAGCTATAATAATATAATATATATATAATAATATACCTACTAAACTTTACAATATAGGTTACTACAAGTTACTACTACATTTACTGTATAAACCTATATATAATTATTATACTATAAGAAACTATACTATAACCTGCTATACTCAGTGTGTATTACATATATACATGTTATATCATATTAAATACTTGCTACAAGTTACTATACTTCAACCTAATGTACTTACTATTCTTGCAAAATATGTTACCTCAATATATATTTGCCAACTACACGAAAAACACACACACACACACACACACACACACACATATACATATATATAACTTAAAGATCCTAGATCACAGTACCATATAATTCAAAGTCTTCACTTACTATAAGTCAGTCTAGTATAAGAAATGTCTACCATTATCTTAAAGAAGAAGGCAAAAGAGGAGAGTGTTAGCCGTTTGTTTACCGAGTGATTTAGGCAGCAGGTTCTTAATAAACTCTGTGTGGTCTCCTACGTGTAAAATGCTGTAAACACTTGTGTTCATAAGCTCCTCCTGATTGTAGCGCAGGTACTGGGACACATTTTCCGACACAAACACAATGTTCCCCTCCATGTTCACCACAAAGAAGAAGCCATCCAAGGCCTAGAACAGAAAAAAAGTCAATTTAACTGTAAATCTTAAAATAATCTTAAATAGAACATAAACTAGGATATGCATAAGAGCATAATCATTTACAAGTCTATCAGCAGGAAGCAGACAGCACATGATTTATTACACAGGAATAATTTCTCACACAAACAGGCAGACAAATGACGAGAGAAAAGAAGCAGTCGAATGTGTGTGTTTGGTGCAAAATAGTGTGGTTCTGGTGATTGGGTACGTCAGCCGTGTGATCTTTGCCTAAGTAAGGTACAGTGCCCTCCACTAAAATGGGCACCCTTGGTAAATATGAACAAAGAAGGCTGTGAAAAATTGTCTTTATTGTTTAACCTTTTGATCCTTTGTTTACTAAATTTACAAAAATACTCTGCTCTCATGGAAATCAAACAATTGCAAACACAACACAGTTCTATAAAAAAAAAAAAATACTTTGTTAAATATGCTTTGTGCTATATCCCTTTGGCAAGATAGCAGCTCCGAGTCTTCTCCTACAATGCCTGATGAGGTTGGAGAAAACATGGCAAGGGATCTGAGACCATTCCTCCATACATAATCTCTCCAGATCCTTTAAATTTCGAGGTCTACACTGGTGGACTCTCTACAGTTCAGCCCACAGGATTTCTATGGGGTTCAAGTCAGGGGGCAGGACCTTTATTTTGTGGTCTGTACCTTTTTTGTGTTGATTTTGATGTATGTTTTGGATCACTGTACTGCTGGAAGATCCATTTTAAGCTTTCCGGTCGAAGCAGTCAGGTTTTCATTTAATATTTGTTGATATTTGGTAAAGTCCATGATGCCATGTATACTAACAAAATGTCCAGGTCCTCTAACAGAAAACAGTCCCAAAACATTAAAGAGCCTCCACCGTATTTAACTGTGGACGTGAGGTACTTTTCCATATGGCTACCTCTCTGTGTGTGCCAAAACCACCTCTGGTGTTTAAAAAAAAACACCAGAGCCAAAAAGCTCTATTTTGGTTTCATCTGACCACAGAACCCGATCCCATTTGAAGGTCCAGTAGTGTCTGGCAAACTGAAGATGCTCGAGTTTGTTTTGGATTAGAGTAGAGGTTTTTTTCTTGAAACCCTCCCAAACAACTTGTGGTGATCTTGGTGACTTCGGATTGTAGCTTTGAAGACTTTATGACCCCAAGACTCAACTAACTTCTGTAATTCTCCAGCTGTGATCCTTAGAGATTTTTTGGCCACTCGAACCATCCTTTTCACAGTGTGTTGAGACAATGTAGACACCCGTCCAATTTCAGGCAGATTCATAACATTTCAGTTGACTGGAACTTCTGAATTATTGCCCTGATGGTGGAAATGGGCATTTTCAATGCATATGCTATTTTCTTATAGCCACTTCCCATTTTGTGAAGCTCAATAACCTTTTGCCACACATCACAGCTATATTCCTTGGTCTTACAAATTGTTATGAATGACTAAGGGAATTTGGCCTATGTGTTACCTCATATTTATACCCCTGTGAAACAGGAAGTCATGGTTGAACAATTTTCTGTTCCTAGTCACCCAGGTTTACTAAAACAATTTAAAATATCAATGGGAATATACTTCAAATATACTTTTTCTCATATGAATTCAAAGGGGTGCAGAATTGTTGCAAACCTATATTTAACATAGATAGATAGATATATTTTTAAGATAAACCTGTGTTGTGTTTGCAATTGTTTGATATCCATGAGAGCAGAGTATTTTTGTCAATTTTTTGAACAAAATATCAAAAGGTTAAAGAATAAAGGCAATGTCTTCACAGCTTTCTTTGCTCGTATTTTCCACGGGCGGCAATATTAGTCGAGGGCACGGCATGTAACCATGTGGGAAATTTTACAACAATACATAACTTGTTTTACAGAGAAATTCGCACGTTATTTATGATTAGCTACTTACTTGAAGTATAATCCCTTATTGCAATGTTAGTAATATTACAAATGTTATTATCCGAGGACTGAGCACTATACACTACAGTTTCTCTGCTTTACTTTTCTCCCCCTCTTTTCTTTGCCAACCTGTTCTATAAGGCACATCTCATCTCAGATGTGACTACTTACAGTGATACTAACACACACTTTATCTTATAATTTCCTGTTAAAAATATAGCTCATCACAGTGTTTCTTATTGGCTGAATGCAGTAGGGATGATACGGCAGTATATACCTCAGAGATGTGTACTCACGGAGTCAATATCAGCTTCACGGTTATACAGTCAACAATTAACCCGGAGTTAACAGGTAACATTAGCAAAACGTCTTTTTGTAAATATATCCTGACCTCGTTTCCTTCGAGGTGATGTTTAAGTGACAGACATGAAAGCAGGTAAAGTAGCTCTGTGTGTCTGTGTGTGTGAGAGAGAGAGAGAGAGAAAGAGAGAGTCTTAAGACCTGCAACAGCTGCTCGCCCTCATTCTCAATGCAGATTACAGGCTGCAGCTCTATCAGTGTGCGTCCTATGTACAATGTGTGTGTGTGGGTTTTGAAAAGTAGCACTTGCGGTGTCTGACAAGGACGAGTCGGACGAGTGTTAATTGAAGGAGCGCCGCATCAGTGAGCATATGTGTTCCCTTCTTAGCGATGCTCTTTCCCATTGCCCCAGGCTGTCTCTACAGATCTGATAGGAACACAGCAGATTGTAAATCCCAAATCTCTCATCTCTTTATCTTACACTGTCTACAGGTGTCAAGTTGCATTTAATAGGCTTCAAGACCTTTTAAAAAGCTACTTAAAACTCAATTATGCAGTTATGATTTATGCTGCATGAAGAAAAAACACACACAAAAAAAATAATAAAAATAGAAAGACAAGAATACAAAACTTCCACAAAAGGTATGGCATTTAGTTTAGTTCGTGTTTCCTCTTTTTAAGAACCTACAGACACAGTACTCTATGACAAATCAAATTAAAAATCCTGATGGAAACCTCAAAAGCTCCTGTCCACTCTTGGGAATCCTCCTGAAATATGGGTGTGTGTGTGTGCGCGCGTGTGTGTGTGCGTGCAGGATTGGAAATAAGAGATGGAGGAGGAAATGTGACACCACTGACATCACAATTCTGCTTCAGATTTACAAACAATAGCCATTTCTTAATAAATGTTTAATGTTTCTCTGTGGTACAGTTAAATGCTAAAATGAAGAGAAATGCAGGAGGAGCAGGAAGACAGAAAGAGAGACAGAGATTGAGAGATGGAGGGAGGGAGGGAGGGAGAGAGAGAGCGAGAGACGTGGCCTCTGATGGTCATCTGTGGTGTAGACGCACACAGTGCTGACTCCACCTCTACCAATTTACACAACAGCATGTTCAGAAATGTGCTGATAGATGAACGGTAGAAAGAACAGGCCGCTCGGCTCCGTCCCAATTCACCACCCCATGGTGCTTACATAACCAGCTCATCTGCAGAGGGGAGAACGATCGAGCTGCCAGGCTGAGTGGCTTCGACGCACACACTTAACAAAACAGAGAGGGCAAACCACACAAAGCACACGCATGGATCCAGACCAGCTAGATAACAGTTCAACAAATCAAATGAATCAAAGTCGATAGATTAAATGAAAGTATGTTAAATCAAATCTGCCGAATCAAATCCATTGAACCGAACTAAAAGTAAGTCAATTGAATCAAATCAACTGAATCATGACAATCAAATCAAATCTGTGAAATCAACTGACCCAAATTAAGTTCATTAAAACGAACAAATCACCAATTTTCACCAATTCTCATCAACTCACTTTCACTGGTCGCAGGAAGGGAGAAGCCCAACACGTGCACCCTCCGAGACGTATGAGAATATTCACATGGAAGTTTTCACCAGACATCAGTATGATAATGAATCGTTATTGATCGCATATATATATATATATATATATATATATATATATATGCACAGTGACATTCTTTTCTTCACATATCCCAGCATGTTAGGAGGTTGGGCTCAGAGCACAGGGTCAGCCATGATACTGGAGCAGAGAGGGTTAAGGGCCTAGCTCAAGGGCCCAACAATGGCAGCTTGGCAGTGCTGGGGCTTGAATCCCCGACCTTCCAATAAGTAACCCAGTGCCTTAACCACCAAGCCAAAACGGCCCCCCCCAATTAACTAAAGATATCCCGAAATAGAAAGAATTAACAACAATAAAGTCCATAAAAAAAGTATGCAATAAAGTAGAATGACACAAGAAAAAGTACTGAACGAGCTAAGAAAAAAACAGTTCTCCAAGGCAAGGTAAGGAGCCAGCTGAAATCCATAAGTAATTATACCCTCTATCTGTGCAACTTAATATCAGCTGGGTTAGTAAATTAACACACTCAGAGTAAAGCTCTATGTACATGCTTCCTAATACAGTATATGAGCAAACATATGGACATGATTGGCTAGTGTCGTTCTGAATAATAGGTGAGAGAGTAACACTATCCCGCCCACCCAGAGAGCAAAGCCAGTTAGTTACCCAATCTCAGACTCTCAGTCATGGATGGCCGTCGCATTTGAGGGATTCAAAACGACTGCTGCGTCCCAATTCGCCTGCTATCCGTCCTAAATAGTATACGAGATTAGAATTTGTGTGTCCTAAAAGGCAGCATGTTGAAATGAGTATCCCAAAGGTACCCAGACGGTCTTCTATTTCCGGTAGATTTTCGAAGTGTGGATCCATGGACATGTTTTCAGCTCCTCGCGTGAAGGAGAAGTTTTGTGATGGTTTGCGTCGCCAAATTCAACCTGCAAACTTGGCGGTGATGCATCTTCGGTATTTAAGCATAAGAACTTAAGCGATATAAAATATAAAAACAAATGAAAAAATCATTTCACGGAATGGTAAATTAAATTATAAAGTATAAATTATATTTGCAATAATGAATGAAGAAAAGCTTTGTTTACGGTGATGGTGTGCGTAACTAGGCAACAACGTTCTCATCCGTTACATGACGTGTTCGTATGTCCCAGTACTTGCATACTCTTTTGCTACACACTCAAAAGTATCTGCTTTTATGTTTAAAAAAACAAAAAAACAACCCACAAATAAATAAATAAAATACATACTTTTTAATGCACAGTTTAAGTAGGTGAATGTAGTGCCACTCAGGAGCCAAAGCTGAATCAAGCTAATTAAATGAAGTCAGTTGAATCATTACAATTAAATGAACGAGTCAAGAAATTCATATCAAAATAAATGAATCAAATTAACCAAATCAAATCATTTCAATCAAGTCATTCATATTGAGACAACTGAATCAACTCCACTGAATTTTTGTTGCTGTTTTTTTTGTTTGTTTTTTTACATTTCGACCTCATACAGGATTCATTTATACCGTCTGTTTGATTTTATCTTACATGTAAACTGTAAAGCACTTTTAAAGCACAACAGCAATGACATTTAAAAGTATAAACATTATATTATTTTCAATAATCATATTAATAACAATACAATTAAGAATACTATTTTGGCCACCAAGTGGTGAAAGATCAGCTGTGTCTCAAATCACATACTACATCTTCATGAGTGCGCAATGTGTTCACACTGGGAAATTCAGTGAAATATTGGGCACTATTAATACCCGAATGATGTGCTAAATCTGCAGATAAACATTTCCTGCGTGATATGTTCACAGCTGCTCTGCACAGAGGAAGCGGTGGACCATAAGACACAGCTGTGATTTACAATTTTTTAAAACAGTCAAAAACTCAGCAGCACCATGGATGGTGTTCTTGTGGCGGTGCGCCTCAAGGATGTGAGATACCGTGCAATGACCATTTCTGTTTTCTGTCCTTTTTTCTCAATTTGAGGCTACAGCAAAATACTACACAGTCAAATAGACAGTATAGCAATGCACTGCGCAGTGTAAGATTTGAGACGGACCCAAGGCTTTTTTTCCCCCCTATGAGTTTAATTAGTTACTGTCAAGAGTGCAGGTGTGTATCATCATTTGTTCTAAAGTCTCTCACAGATGGAGAAAGAAAACACAGAGGTTATTTTTAGCATCTGTTGAGTGTATACATCGATGTCGGACCTCTGGAACTACAAATATTCCCTTATAGCCATGTAGCGCATTTTTGTGTCTAGTTCAGCCTGTTTGCTTTAATATTCAACATATATTTATCATTACAATCTCTGGGTAATCTGATTAATTACACACACCCTCCTTCAAAAATGAGTTAATGTTTATTTTTAACAAATTCTATCTTTAAATTTGAGCTGGGATGCTTTTAATACTGAAAAAAAGATATTATTAAAGCATATTGGGATTTCAAAAGAATTAGATAATTGAGAGTAACCTAAAGATAAGACTGTATAAACAGGGCATTGAGTCTGTGCTTTGATTCAGATCACTTTGGGACGTCTCACTGATTGGATCTCACATTGTTTTTTGAATAATAATCTGGATTTTTGCTTCTCTCATCCAACCTGTTCTAGATTTTTACTTTCAATTGTGCTTTTGAGTATGATCACTTATGGAAAATGGTCATAAGCATTGCTAGTGGTTTTTGACACAACATTTGGTGAGCCAGCCAGGAGTCGTACCTAGAATCTTCTGACACAGGGAGGCTGCCATGTCCCGGTTTGAACACCATTTGAATTATTACATATTTTGGAAAACAAAACAAACGAAAACATCATCGTTTAAAATGATTGAAGGTCCCAAGTCCTACTTTTAGTCACCTAGGAAATGTCAATTGAGAAGTCTGTAACCATGATTCAGGTTTTTTGACTTTTTCACTTAAACATGGAGAAAACACTTCAGTTGTTTCATGTGCTTATATGAAACTGATCAATGGCAGGTGGTGTTATGCGGCCCGAAGTAAATTACGCCCATATAATTGCAGTATTTTAATCCTCTCGTACCACAGCATCTTCCCAATGATCACAATTTTTTAGTAAGGAATGACGTCATATTTGTTAACGTTCGAACACAAAACAAGTAACTTCCTCTGATTACTTACGTTAACAGCTATAAACAGACATTCTCACACCAGCCTCTCTTTTTTGCCTCTTTGTACAAAATATGATACCAAATAACTGCAAAGCACTACACCCTAAATTCTTTCCCAGGCAAAGTTCAAGTTTCAGTGCTGACTTAGAAATCACTTGTACTGGAGACTCCTTCCATAAACTGTTAAATAAATGTGTCCTTACTGAAAATGTCTCGTTAACAAGAATGTTTTTAAATTTTTGCTTTATGTGACATGTCCACCAAAAAAGTCAGTTTCAATTGTTACCATAGAAACAATAACTTATTAAAACAAGCTCATTAATATATTTGCCTTGTCGCAGCTGCAGTTACAGAAAATAAATCAATACCTTGTGATCAGAGAACTCAACAGGGATGTGATATGATTAAACATACACTTAGTACAGTACCATTAGGCTTATTGTAGTTTAGCTAATTTTATATAAAGGTTTTTATTGACTCTGGGACATTAAATCATAGTCTCTTCATTTACACTGTTTTAGCTGTCTGATCCTTCACAGTGCGAGACAGAGGCACAGGCAAAGACTGAATGGAGATCCAGCTTTCTCTTGTCCATGCATAACCTCAGGTGTGTGTGTGTATGTGTGTGTGTGTGTGTGTGTGTGGTGCGTGCGTGCGTGTGCACGTGTAACAGGGTCATTCTAACTCAGAACCCACATGCGGGATCAGACCCACCTCCAGCATCATTGGTCCGAGGGCATCTTTGTCAATAACACTTTGACCTGTTGACGAGACATCGGCCTTCTGCACCTCGTCCTCACTGCACACAGCCGCTTTCTCTGAGAGACACATAGACAGACAAAGGCACACTTTAGAAAGTCAAATCCACCTAAATCATACAGAATAAAGCAACGAAAGCGTTTAGTGTTACTAAAGGGGGATAAATAATATTTACAGCTAAAATAGGGGTGAAACTACATACATATTAGAGCCTAGCACGCACACTAATAAAGCCAGGGATTTTTGCAATTTGGAAAAACCCAAAAATTTCTTGAAGATATGTGACCAAAAAAAGATGATTTTTCTTCCTACATAATGCATTTTAACTTAAAATTTAAAGAAGATAATGTCTTCTAATCCTAATCCATAATACACTCCGAAGCGTGCTTAAATTAAAGCAAGGTTGCTTTAAATGAACTAGCCTAATCTAGCTGCGTAAGCTGGTTGGCTAATGTTTGTAAAGAAAACAAGCTAGCTAACTTGGCATGTTCTTCTTTACTCAATGTTAGATAATACACACCAAAGCTAACATCAGTTACTTTTGTAACTGCCAAAAGAAGGAAATAAAAACTTATTTAAAAAAGTGGGGTTTGTTTACAGTGTCGTGAGGGAGCACCAAAATGGCGGCTAAGTGGCCTCACAGAGTTAAATGCTATTGCTCAAAACATCAAGATCTATGGGCAAAATCTCCAATTTAATTGAGATTTAATTTCTTTAAAGTTAGGAGAGTCAGAGACATTATCTTGTGGATGTGAAGTGTTACTTGAAAAATCAAGTTAGCTAGCCCATTTTCTGCATGTTAGCTTACTAGACTAAACTGTTTGTTTGACACAAACAGTTCATTAGTCTCAGCTCTCTGAACTGTTATTAGATTGAGGAATTGACTTTGTAAATCATTCTTGGCAGATTTCATCAAAAAAAAAGTAAAGCACAGTTCTAGGTAATGAGGTGTTTGACTAGCTCATTTGCACGTGATGAACACAACAAAGGCATTCGAAACTACATATCAGAGTGGACCAAGACTCAGATGGCAAGACTTTCTGCGTTAATCAAAAATATTTTCTGACTAAAACGCTATATGATCATGACTGTAAGGATAAAGCAAATAACAGCTTTATCTTCACCTTTCCTCTGTCAGCCTTTCTTACCTCTACTTCATTTACTCTAAAGAAAAACTAGCGCATGTGGGTTATCACGGAGCATATACGGCGCCGGGGAGTCTAAATGAACACACTGGCAACCAGAGCAGTTCAAAGAGACATCCGATTTATTGCAGATTCACAGAGGTTTGTATAGGCAAAACAGCCGTGCATATGCGTACTGATGTTGAAATAATATGGAAGTTGAACTGACTGGCCACATACGTGAAAAACATCTTAGGCAATACAAGAATGTACAGCTTTCTTGAACATATATGGTCTGATGATATGGTTCGACTAACACAGGAAAGAGGAAGTTCCTATGGTGACATGTTAAACTGGCATGTACACAACAGACAGGTTCTAGAAAGTTCATGAGACAGAAATCAAACTATAACCTAAACATACTTATACATACCTAAGGGAATAGATAATACAAAATTTCCCAACAATATCTGAAGAGGTTTTTATTTTTATTTTTCCAGTGTAACGTCAGTGATGCGTATTTTAGAGAGGTGTAAATGAAATGTGGAAAAATAAATCAAAGGAATGTCAATTAAATTATACAGTATAAATTCTATAAGGAATAATGAATGAAGAAAAGCTGAAATGCATTGAGGACTTTGTTTACGGTGACGGTGTGCGTAACTAGGCAACATGACCTGTTAGTATGTCCCAATACTTGCAATACTCTTTCGCTACATTTTCCTTCCTAAGAAGAGTACATACTGTTAGTGCATAGTATACGTAGGCCAATTGGGATGCAGCAAAATGCTTTAGTAGTTACTTAATTAGAATTTTGTTTAGGACAAAAAAAAAAAAAAAAGATAGCCACAATATCTCAGAAAAGTGTATTATGTCTATTTAAAATACAACATTCATTCATTTTATCAGGGTCATCGTACTGCGCAGCTCTACTTATAAAGCCATTACATATGTTAAATAAGCAGACCCGTATAAACTGGCCAAAATGAATGACAATAAATAGCCATTCAGTCTATGTGGAACTCTTACACCTGCTAGCTTCAGTAGTGCACCTTCTGTCACCTGCTTAAGCCTCGAATATGGTTGAGTAGAAAGATCAGGGAGTCACAATTTGTTTCGTGATGACTGAAAATGTATACATTAGGAGCTATGATATTTTTCAGTGATAAGGAAGCCGCATGTTGCCTTTAATAAGAATCAGAGCTTAAGACCCATTTTTTGAAAGTGCATGAGAGGTGCTCTGAATCTTCTCCTCCACACTGTACAAGCTCATCGCATATACTGCGTATTAGACTGATTAGGTTAATCAGCATCTGAGGGAGTCGGATGTAGCAGGAATGTACTGTCCAGATCCTGATTAGCAGATTAACTGCGCTGGGATGATGCGTAGCCATATGACAGAGCTGTTTCTATGTGTGTTTGCGAGTGAGTGAGTGTGTGTGTGTGTGTGTAGCAGCTGCACTAGAGGCTGTGTGCTTTATCACAGAGTCTCTCCTCCACTATTTTACTCCCACTGGATCTTTGACGCTCGCTTCGCTCTACGACACGATGACGCCACTTGAAGTGCGCTGATGAATCACGGGCCATGTCCCAAACCGCACGCTACCACACTAAATATAAAATCTAAATCGTATTCTGTTTGCGGTACGTACTATTTAAGTATTTAGCAAGTGGTGGTAGCTAGGTTAAGTGTTTTGGCAGACAAAACAAGGCTTCCCAGGTTACCATGACAACTGGCTGCCGCATGTGGCTACTTCCCAAACCGCACGCTACTGTACTAAACAGAATGTGAAATTAGAGCGAGAGAGAGAGAGAGAGAGAGAGAGATATGGAGTGCAGCCACTGGCATGAGCTTTGCATTACATTGCTCAATATTACATAACCCAAGATCAGTGAGTTTCTCTCTCTCGCACACACACACACACGCACACACACACGCATGCACACACGCATACACACACACACACACATGCAGTGAGTCAGGAACAACCCCCAGCATTGGCATGACTAATCTACGCGCACACGCGCACGTGCACACACACACATCTGATGCTATGCTTAACAAACAGACACAAACACTCGAGCAGGTGGCAGTTACACAATATGGCATCATAATCAACATTTGTCTAATTGTGATATGCACATTTATTACCGTGTGCACTGTAGGTGTGTTACGTGCTCCTACCTTGCTCTTTTATTTGACGAATCTGTTTCACAGTTTCTTTCAGGATTGCACATTTGTCAGGCTTGACATTGAAGTTATCGATGTCGTTGATGTTGGCGAAAATCAGCTCAGCGAGTTCTTCAATGTATTTATTCTCCTGCTCTCGGTTTCGCTTCTCGGTGCTTCGCTTGGGGCTGTCGAGATGAAAAATAAAATTAAATAAAATACAAATAAACAAATAGCCAGTGCCCAAATCCACAACCTATTAACTCTAGCTGATGTACACTAACTCTGCAGTGCAAAAATAATACTGGTAATTATAAAGGGATAAAAACTACAACATGTCATTTTTTAGTTCATTCAAACGGGAATCATTAGCAAATGAACAGGATATACCACTGCCTAAGACTAAGATCATCCCACTTTGGACTATTAACAGCATGCCCCATGTTTTACACCTTAAATAATAAAACAGTGGCATATCACTGAAATTTAGATGCATGCACCTGAAGAAAAAGTCTTAGGGTCTGTGAATAAAGATTCTCATTTATGCAAATAAGTGAACAAAGAAGGAAAAACAGAGAGAGATAACACTAACACACACACACACATACACTCTTACCTGGGACCCAAGAGCTCTGATGAGCATTCTTTGCGTTTTTGAGACTCGACCCTAGAAGGGTCGGATGAGTTTTCCCCTATGCCGCTCATTTTAATACATATCAGCAACTGCAGAGAGAACACACACACACACACACACACACACAGTGAGGTCAGCACACAGACTTGAAGAGCACAATACACATACACATAAAGAAACAAACAATCTGTATTTAATTTGCTGCACATTTTGCTCGGGCTGCGTGATATGACAAAAATATTGTATCGTGGTACTTGAAAATATGTGTATAATACACAGTATGCATCATGATACACAGGCTTGCTAACAACCTGCTGGCAAAACAGAACTGTGGCTCATTGACACCACCAAATTGTTAGTTTCTTCTTTAGTGATGCTTTTCCAGGATTTTACCGCAGGCCCCCTACTCATCAATAAATATTAGATCATCAACAAATATTAGTGAGCCTGTTCCTGAAGCAGCCATGCAAGCCTAAGCCATGACACCACCACCACCATGTTTCACAGATGAGCTGGTAGGTTTTAATGCATAAGCAAATCCTTTCTTTCTCCACACTTTGGTAGAGGTTACTCTTGGTCTCGCCAGTCTATAAAACGTTGTTCCAGAACTTTTGTTCTGCAATGTTACTTACAGTTCATGTCTATAAAAATACAGCACAATACCTTCAATATCTCAGAATATGTATTGTACGTATTACTTGTATGATGTCCTCTCTTAAAATTTTTTTAAAACAAATTTTTAAAAAAAGGACCCAGCTACTCTGCACTTATTAAAGGAAAAGACGTTTGAGGTCACATGATTTGGTCACATGGTTGATGCTGGGAGGCTGACGCACTGAGCGAAAAGTGGAGCAAAGGCAAAGTCAATCAATTAGATTCTACAATAGGTCTGTTCTCCAGAGACACACACACACACACACACACACACACACACAAAGAGACAATGTGAGAGAAGGATAGTGAGACAGGAAGACAGATTGAGAGACAGAGCGATGGGAAATACTGTGAAAAACACCAAGATATCAGAGACACACCAATCTGATACTGAGTATTGGACCTATAATCAAGGGATCCAAAGCTATCAGATTCAATCCACAGTTTTTATCTTTGCTGTGAAAGTGTATGCTTCTGATTAAACGTTTTCTACATATATCACTCAAGTGTAGATCGTTATTTCCTTCTGAAGGCCGTCACACTGCAAACTACACTTCTTGGCTGACATGAACTCTCCATTCCAGCAGGGGGCAGTGTTCGTATTCACACAAATAAAAACAAAAGTGCCAATATTACAATTTTGTAGATCAGGTCTTATGGTGATGTCTTGCTGCAGAACACACCGAAAAACTGTAATATAGAGGTATATTCTTCATTTTTTTAAAACCCAGAACCCATGGGGGATGCAAACTTTTGCACCCAAAAGTATAGGAAATACTACTCATTGCAACAAGAAGAGTTGGGACTTTCTGTGTAATGTGAATGTTGTGTGGATGTGTATACGCATCTTTCGCACATCTAATACTTAATAAAGAAACAATCGCAAGGGTAAGACTGACGAGCTTTCCCTTTCCTGTACACAGCTCCACTTCCTCTCAAATTTTAAGGGGGAAAAAAGTGGCAAATTTACCAGCTCTGCTCGGAGTGGACGTGGAATCTTTACATTTCTATGATAGTCACAGGCCTTGAATGTGGTTACAAAACATTGGAAGAATAATAAATAAAAAAAGGCCAGTAAGAGACTGATTTTGGTTATCGGTCACCGGCATAGTTATATATGCACAGGAAATGACATCGGCATCCCTCAACACATGTGGAAGAACGGGGAAATGAGGCATAATGAATTATTGAAGGTGAAATGCATTTTAATAACCGCCGCAGATGGTAATGGGCTACAGAATAAGATGTGGCTGCATAGTGGGGCAGAAAAACTGGTTAATGGGAGCTTCAGCAAATAGGTCACTGAATAACATCATATAGAGCTGTTACACGAGGAGGAAGCGAACATGCTGGATTACATTAGAAAACGATGCCTGAAACCTCCTGCTACATGGCTTCATATTAAAGAATCTTCACTAATCTCTGGTCTGAAACAGCCATACATGTGAGACTGGTCTGAAAATGATACATATATATATATTCCAGACACATTTTCCAGACTATAACATCCACAGCAAGTGCAGTGACTTATGCAGCGTCGCAACTGGACATGTTCGAATATTCAAATTAGCCGAATGTTGATTTAAAAAAATGTATACAGTAAATTTAATTTAAACAGAGACACTCTTCTTACACTGAAAGTAAGATCACGTTTTTAAATGATATAATTTTAAGAAAACTCGTAACTTTTAACATTTCGAGAGAGAGAAAAATCGAGGTCATGATTGTGTGCATGGATGAAAAGAAAAGGGAAAGAAAAGAAAAAGAAGAAGGAAGGAAACAAAGGAAAAGTGGAAGGAAGAAAGGAAGGGGAAAGGAAAAATAAGGAAGGAAGTAAAAAAGAGGAAGAAAAAAAGGTAATGAAAAGAAAACCAGAAAAATGAAAGACAGAAAGAGGAAAGGCAATGAGGAAGAGAAAGGAAAAAGGAAGGGAAAAGGAAATGGAAAAGAGAAGAGAAATGAAAGGAAAGGCTGGGGAAAAGAAGAGGAAGGAAGGAAGGTAATGGGAAAAATTTGAAAAATTAGAAAGAAAAATAAAGGAAATGAAAAGGAAAGGAAGAAAATAAGATAAGGAGAAAGGTAAAAAGAAAAAAAGGAAATGTAGGAAATGAAGAGAAAGTAAATTAAAAAAGAGAAGGAATAAAAAGGAAAAGGAAAGAGAAAAGAAACAAAAGCAAGGAAGTAAATAAGGAAGGAAAATGTAAAAAAAAAAAAAAAAAAAAAGGAAAAAGGTGAAAGGAAAAAGAAGGAAAGGAAAGGAAGAAAATAAGACAAAGAAAGGTAAAAAGAAAAAAGGAAAAAGAAGCCAAAGGTAGGAAATAAGGAAAGAGAAAAGGAAAGAGAAATGGAAAAGGGACGAGAAAGAAAAATAAGGAAGTAAGTAAAAAAATGAAAAATAAAAAAAAGAAGGAAATGAAAATGAAAGGAAGAAATAAGAAAAAGGGTAGTGGTAAGAAGCAGAAAGGAAAAAAAGCCATGGAAAATGGGGGAAAAGTCAATCCAAAGAAAAAAAAAGAAAAGCAAATAGGATGGGAAAAGGAAACGGAAAAGGGAGAAGAAAGGACAGGAACAGGGGAGGAAATAAAGAAACCAAAAAGAAAAACAACGAAAGAAAGAATAAGGAAGAAAGAAAATCAGTTGGTACAGTTGGAAATCGATCTGAACAATTTTCTGTCTGTGTGCTCCAACTGGAAAAGATATTTAAAAATTATTAAAATATTTAACAGTATAAAGTTCATTTAAAACACACACGCACATCAGCGCACTACTTCGATATATTGCTGTGTATTTTCTGTGCTTTAAGGGGGCTGGGTTAACTCTAGAAGACGAAGTGTGAGGAATAATCGCACTGCACTCCTGCACACACTACCGTTAGCCAGTTGGAGTTTTAAACAGATTAAGAAGTGCATTAACGTGCCCATGAAACAGCGTGAAGGCGATGATCTGATTCTGCACGAGACGTGTTGAGGGGTCTGACTTCCCTCAATCACATTTAGCCCACACCATTCCTCCATACGTTACCAGATCCATCCAGAACACATTGGATGATATTTAGGGCGGGACACAGGCGTTCCACACGCCTCTTAATTGGAAACGAGCAGGATGATTCATCATTATTTTTTAATGATTTAATAAATTTGCTCGATATATATTTTACCATACAACATTGATGAAGCAACATTTAACACTGGCTATTCCTTCCCTTGAGCCATGCTTTATCTGCAGTGTGTGAGCTAAGTAGGTGGAGACAAATGCACACGGACACACACACACACACGGCTGCATGGTGCCAAAGCATGAGGCTGGCACGCTGTTAAGGCCTGGCGTGCACGCGCCTCTCTCTCACACACACACACACACACACACACACACACACACACACACACATCGTAAGACGAGTGCTGCTATTGGATCCCTGCTGGATTGCAGTGGCCTACTTTACCAGAACGACAGAGCGAGAAATCAAATCACTGCAACGAGAGCGCAGTTACTTTACAACACAGATACACCGGTTAAAATGTAACACAGGCCATGAGAAGCTGCTTCATTCCTACCAGAATTGATAGAGACGTTTCTTTACACCTTTATCAAGGCATAGGCTGATGAACTGGAATAAAAAATAAAAAATAAATAAATGTACAATATTATTTCATCTAAGGAACCCTCCAAAACACTGCGTAGCACCGGGTTTGACAAGGTCCAGGCTTCGTGCGTCAGAGGAAGTCCATACCGTAAGGACTAAGATATCCCCATATTTGACAGCCCTATCGCATCGACTAGAGCAATCTGAACTGGTCATAGAAACTCGAAGTGCAAGCGATTAAAGAAAGCAAAAACACACTTAGGTCAACCACGACTCGAGAACAGTCTCTGCAACTTAACTCTCATTTCCTGAATGATACTAAAATCAAACCGAGACGACTCGGGGAGCTTTCGACAGCTCTCACCCTCTGGACATGTGATAAGAGCCAAATCATTTCACAACACGAATAAACATCCAGCGACTGTGCAATCCACCGTGTTGCTGAGCACTGCATTGAACACCCAAGGCCATGAACTGTCCTAATACAAAGGGGTTCAAATACAAATTCTCATACAGATTTGGTGAACGCAAGGGCCACAGCATGCACTTTACGCCATTTTCATCCTCATCAAACTATTCGGTGAACTCTGGCGCACTGTGGATGCCGGCCTGGAAGAGGCCGCTCCCATCAGGACAGACATTTCATCACAGGATAAAAGGTTAACGGTCAGAAGAGCGGTGTATTGATTCGTATCGAGTCTAGATCAGCCCAGAGCTGCACATGTAACGAATGGATTCGCAGGTGTTCGGGCAGGAATCAGGAATTTCTTTTCTTCATATGATATTTGGAAGCAGGGAGAAATCTCAATCTAACCGAGAACCTGAACCAGCACTACCGCAATTTGAAGAAACGCTGCTTATTCACAGACACAGTCATGTTCTAAATCAGAGGTGCACAATGTATCGACCGATACTGATTAAAAAGACTATTTCTCCCGCTAGCGGCTAATAGTTTAAAAACATCCGGTGATCATCCGATTTACACATCGATTTCGTGCTGTGTGTAAAGATGATGTCTCTTGTGAGGAATGACGATAAAACTGCAGTTTGTAATCTCTGTAATCTCTGCACTGATTAAATGTAACACCGGAAGTCAGCAGCAGTGAAGCGGGAGTTTCGGCGTCGAGTCTAATGTTTTTTTGGCCGCGCTGCTCGCGCTGAATTAAAACCCCAGTACACGGTTTAAAGATTGAAATGAAGTTGAGTTGACAAAAGTATATTTTATATATATTTATATATATTTTATATATAAATTTTGCACATAAAATGATATTTGTAGAGTAGTATATTTCATATCCAGTTAATGTTAACATATAAAAGAGTTGATATTATAAATTACCAGTTTGATGTTCAGTGATGAAGTAGAAATGTTTTGTTTGTGGCGAGTGAACAGGAGACTAACAGGAGAATTTTGAGAATTCATTCAATGTTAATACGAATTAATAACATTCAATAAGTTAAGAAATCTTACTTTAATCTTCAGAATTGAGTTCATGTGTTAATGTTAATTAGAGTAATGTATTTCTGTTTATGAGACCAGTTACTGTGAAACTTGTTTAAATGGACAGAAAAATGTTTTTATTTGCATTTTTTTCAGAATTGTGGTATTAATTATTATTCATTTAAAACAAGGCATAAAAGGCAGAGCTATCGGTATTGGTTATCAGTATCAGCCGATATCACTCTCAATAATCGGTACCGTCTGAGGAATTTAGTATTGGTGCATCTCTACTATAAATGTTAGGTTCTTTCTTTCCTATTACCGAATATTGATACTTCCACATTTATTTAGGGATGGGTGATATGACAAAATGATCCTATCACGATATCTAAGGATATTTCTATGACACACGGTGTGCATCACAATATATGATTTAGATAACAAACTGTCTGCAAAACAGTAGTAAAATAAAAATAAAAACTTTAAACTAAGTTTGAAGATTTTTTTTATGCCTACACAGACAAAGAAGATTAAGTAAAAAAGCAGCATCCATTCAGTACCATTTAGAGCTGTAACAACTAATCGATAATAACTGATTATGATTATTATCTCATTATCGATTAGTTGGTCTGCGCGCGGTACATTTACTCATCACGTTACTTCTGTACTGAAAACACGCTTCGGAGAGTAAATACTAAAGTTGTGTCCCAAATAACGCACAGTGAGGGAAAAAAGTATTTGATCCCCTGCTGATTTTGTACGTTTGCCCACTGACAAAGAAATGATCAGTCTATAATTTTAATGGTAGATTTATTTGAACAGTGAGAGACAGAACAACAACAAAAAAATCCAGAACAACACATGTCAGAAATGTGTTGATTTGCATTTTAATGAGGGAAATAAGTATTTGACCCCCTCTCAATCAGAAAGATTTCTGGCTCCCAGGTGTCTTTTATACAGGTAACGAGCTGAGATTAGGTGCACACTCTTAAAGGGAGTGATCCTAATCGCAGCTTGTTACCTGTATAAAAAACACCTGTCCATAGAAGCAATCAATCAATCAGATTCCAAACTCAGTTCACTTTGTCGTCTTTCTTAGCAGCCATTGTGCAGTTCAATTCGGTATTTTATAAAACTGCAGCTGCCTGCATGTGCAAAAGGCGAGATATGATTAGAGCGAGCGGCAACAAAGCTCATTTCAAGCGGCGTAAGCCCACCATGGAACGCCGGTTTGGACTAGCAACCAACTTCCTGTTTACACTTATATGTGCTTGATCAGCGTGCATGAATGGTCATGTGACATGCGTATTTGGTCGTGTAGTGTGGACGGAGATCGTTTCTGAAACACAGCGCAAACGCCAGTGTGGACGAGAATCGCACTAGTGTAAAAAGGGCCTAAGCTTCCGACAACACTTTCAATGTATATTAAAGCAGAACAACTAGAAAATACTATACATTGATAAATCTACAAGTTGTAAAGTTTGAGTTGGAATCGTGTAATCGCGCCAAGAGTGTGAGAATAAACACAACGAGGCTGTAGAGATTTCCTGTTCGGCGCGAGGGCGTTTAATGTCCCCGACAACCTCTGTAGTCCATTAATCCTTAACAAAACAACAAGTGTGAAATATCTTGAGCTTGTGTTAAATAAAAACCCATTCAAAAAACCCACTGACTTTGAGACGATGGAATGGTTTTAGGACTCGCTCATTCCTGCGGCACTCTATTCTCGCTTGCCGAGTCGGCCATTTTTAAACCTTCTGCCCTCTGAAGGCTCCGCCCTTTCCTGCTAAATCCAATCAAGGGTCATGCTCTCATTTCTCAGTGCGAACAAACTAGTTCTGCTAAAAATGCCTAGTACACTATGCAATTTGGGACCATGTTTGAGTGTCGGTCCAGTTCCCATCGACAATCAAATGCAAAAACATTCAGTAGCACTCTGGGCATGTTCACTAGGCATTTGACCCATGACCTTCACATATTTTCTGCCATCATTTGCTTTCATAATATGTACATGTTTTTTTTTTTTTTTTTTTTTTTTTTTTTTTTTTTTTGCACACCCGTGAAAGGAAAACACCTCATACAGAAAGTTTTGGATCTTGGAAAATCTTGGAATTGTGGAAGTCACATGGAGAGATGTGTGTTTGTTGGCAAAAAAAAAAAAAAGAAGAAGCAAAACACATTTTAGTGAAGATAGAAAGTCAAAAATGTTAAGAACAGATGTGTTCCCAAATGTATTTATTAATGTCAATGTGGACTAGGCCTTAGATTTCCACTGAATACAAGTATTAAGAATTCTCACCAGTATAACATAGTAAAAATGAATGTCTAAAATTAGTGAGAAAAGACAAACTGGTTAAGACTGACTACAAGAGTAAATATGTACAATACACACAACAATATCTATTGCGTATAACATTATATAGCTTTAATAGACTATTGTATTTATCACTTGACCTTTAGCTTTGTCTTTTAATCTCTTTTCTTGACAAACTTTCACTTCCCTTTCCTAACATCAAATGAGCTGTATGTTTCCTGCCAGCTTGTTCAGTGCAGCTGCAGAGGGCTGGACAATTACACACCAAGCAGATTTATATACGGCTGTGCAGTTATGAAAAATTCTCCATGCATGTGTGAGTTTAAACACTACCTAATATCAGTGATACAGCACAGCGTGAGGTTAATTAACTGAGGTTTATAAGAGGGAAACTGTAATATCCACTCTTTTGAAGAAAGGTAGCGTTTGTCCCATTAGTATTGCCAGAGTTCAACATGCGCATGACAGTTTGGGCAGATACGATGTTCAATCCAGCTTGCCACGGTGGTTTCCTTGCAGGTGAAGCGACAGTATCAGATACCTCAGGGAGTCCATCATGCTCCTCATCCTGCCATTTACCAACTAGCTGAACCGAGACATATTTAGTTGTTGCGCCATTGCATGCCAACTTGTCTTGTAACGCTTTAGCTAAATACCCCACACATAAACTAGGCGAGTATCGAGGATGTATTACATGATGAGCCATACTGATGAGCCAATCAGAGTACACGTTACAGGAGAAACATTTGGGATGAAAGTAATTCTCGCAAACAAACACCTTCTTTACGTGCGTTTAGACTTAAATAATAAATACACATATTGGGTGTATTTAGTTCCATTTTCTAAAATGTAAACAAATGCGTAATTCAAACCACGATGTCCCAGACCTAGATAAAGCACATAATATGATAAGTTGAATGAATAGCCGAGTGGACAAATAGACTTAACAACCAGCAAAAGAAAAAAAAAATAACAAACCCACACATCTTTATTAAATTTCACAAAAACTAAAGTCTTCTTTTGGCTTTGTTTGAACTTGTTTAGAAGATATGCGTCATGATTGATAATGTAACTACGACACAAGCTCCTTGTTCCAAATTGGACCATCTCCTGCATGGGCCAAGGCGTTATTTGGTTTACAGAAGAAGAAGAAAAACAGTTTCGCAAGGCTGATAAGTTAGACAAGAAAAACACACATGCTCTGTAGGTGGAAAGATCCATGCTTTCTCTCCCTCGTCAATCACAGAGACACTATCCAATCGTGGCTGTCTGTATGTGGAAGAGGGTAGATAGCATTCTGCTCCGAGTGTGTTACGCTGGCCTGTGATGCAATGTCAGCAGTAGGTCAGCTGACAAAAATTTGAGCAAATCTAATAGCCCAACCATTGGCCAACAACCTGCTGACTTTTTGTTCAAGGAGCAAACAGAACAAGCAACATGACCATATATTCATCTGTTACATACAATATGATCTGATATATTACATTGCTTAAGCTACCATTTTTACCATTTTATTTTTATTGCATATAATGAAAAATTATAACACAAACACACTATATGGCCAAAATCTGGCTAATTATTGTAGATGCACAGTTATGCTGGATGGAAGGGAAGAAGGACGGACAGCACGGGTGCTTCTCATTTCTTTAACTTCACCTCCTTGTATCCTTTATCATTTCTTAGCTTCAACCTCCAAGGAAGCAAGGAAAGAAAACCAGGACAGGAGGAATCGAGGACAGACGTATTTTGTAAAACATTACCGCATGTGTACATCACACATTTCGAATCTGAATTGTTTATCCCAAACAAGACTCATCATCTGATTGAAGCCCAATATATCTGAATTGAATCGGAGGCCTAATTAATATTATTGTTAAAGTGGAGCATTGATACTGCACGTTAACATCATGCGCATGAAGCAACAAAGTCATAAAGAGGCGCCGTTACTCTTTGATTCCTTCAAGTGGCATTTTAATTGGTTTAATTTGTAAAGATTGCTGGCTTCGATTGATTTCAGGGCTACAAAAGACACAGATTTACTAATCAAGATTTACTAATCAAAAAGGCAACAACTGTGAATTCTGGGGGAAAGGAAAGACAGATTGGAAGAAAGGCAGAAAGACAGATGGGGGGGCTGAAACAGCAACAGCAAGACTGAAAGACAGACAAAAACATAAGACAGTCACAATTTTTCTGTCTATATTTTTTTAAGAGAAAGAGAGAAAGACAGACAGAAAGAAAGATCGAAAGAGAGACAGACAAACATAAGACAGTCACATAGAAAAACAGATGGAGAGACAGAAAAATAAAGAAAAAGAAAGACAGACAGAAAGAGGGACAGACACAAACAGAATGACAAAGGAAGCAAAAAGAGAGGCACAGACAGACCGAGGGAAAGACGGAAAGAGGGGCAGACCAAACAAGGGACAGACAGAAAGAGAGACAAGCAAAAAGCAGACAGACGCATAGACCCACAGACAGAAAGATAGAAAGACTTTATTAGCTCTCGGTTGACTCTCATTTCTTGGAAAAAACACCACGTGTAACGAATGACTGTTTAAAATCAACCGTTCTTTTGCTGAGTGTATGAGCTGGACTGAGAGAGGAGTCAGAGAGAGAAAGACACAGAGAGAGGGAGAGAAAGAGGCAGAAACGAAAGAGAAAGAGCAAGAAGGCGGAGGACCAAAATCATAAATGGGAGTGGCTGAGAATCAGCAGTCCCCAATGAGAAAGCATATGAGAGGAGAGAGAGAGGGAAGAGGAGAAGAAGGCATCATCGCATCCTAAATCATAGGCCTGAAATCAGAGAGAGAGAGAGAGAGAGAGAGAGAGAGAGAGAGAGAAAGAGAGAGAGAAACAAGAGAAAGCCACCGAGGGAGTGAAAGAAACTAAGTAACAGTGAGAGCTTTAGTAAAAAAGAAACCAGAGACTTAGTCAGAGAGAGAAAGTGGGAATAATGAAAATAATTGAGACAGAATGACACAGAGAAAGAAAAATAAAACTCCACTCATAAAGTCATTCTGCCATCACTCCATCGCTCTAAACTGGCTCTGAAACAATTTCCAGAGAGCTGATCATGTTCATGAATCTTTAACATGGAGGGCCACTTCACAGGGCCACTGGGAGAACACTCGAGCATACAAAACGACCAGAGACAGAGAAAGAGCGAGAGAGAGAGACAGACAGAGAGTGAGTGAGAGAGAGTGTGTTTGTGTGAGAGAGAGAGTGAGTGAGAGACAGAGAGAGCAAGACAGAGAGAGAGAGAGAGAGAGAGAGAGAGAGAGAGAGAGAGAGTGTGGGTGAGAGAGGTCTGCTTCCATTCATTCAAAAACACTCCACACCTTTATAAACCAATCAGATAATTACAGTAATTACACTCAAAACAAACACATCAACCTATCAGATTTTTTCTCACAAACAGCTTAAAGTCTTATTTTAGTTTATGATCTAAATACAGTACACACCACATTCAAACAATATTTGGCTGTAACTGCGCTCACCTCTCAGTATTTTAAACCATTTGAAGGCGCCGATCACACCCAGGTGATTAAGCCGCGTCGTTCCAAACTATCTGGCCGACTCCTCTCGATGTGCTGGCTTGACACTTGAGAATGGACATACAGGACAAGCTGACAAACATCTTCACATGTTTGTTCTGGTTGCCAAAGTGGCACAGGACAAAACCATCTTTTGCTGTTTTGGTTTTGAATAAAGAAAAATAATCGGTCTTAATCGGATTTTCTGGGGTTTTGGGATCAGTGTGTCGATACAGCATGGGGCACTTAATAGGCAGACTCCGGTCCGGATTCGGAAATGAAAGACAGTCCGGTCCAATCCTGATCTAAATCTTCGTGCTGGTTGTCTGACACCTGGCTAAGTGATTGTGTATATAAGTTTGGTGTGAATGGCGCTTTAAACCAGTGTGTTAAATGTCTGCAACGGAATCATATGAACAAGCAAAAACATAGCTAATACTTTAGTACTTTTGCTCCCTTTCTGATCTTAACTGATGACATGCAACAACAATGTCCAATCAGAGCAGTCTAACACGCATCGCTATGACAACAGCTCTATTTCCACACTCTCTGATCCCAACATTTGGCGTTTGTCAGGTAGTAAATTCGCATTGGTGAGCAGCATTAGCAAATTAATCAACGTCGGAAGAGCTACGAAAAACGACCTGTTCAAGAAGAAAAGGACGTCTGACAGTGAGAACGGTGTGTTTAAAGGAGAGTGGACGGACAAGTACGCGTTTATTCTCCCTAATGGAAACCTATTTGCTATTAACTTGCAAGCAGACAGTGGCGATTGTTAAGAGTGGACATGTTAAAGCGGCAAACATTTGGGGGCTTTTCTTCTTTAAATAGCTCTGTATTTGGTGGGGCATACACCGCAAAGACTTAGATTTGTATTTAGGTTTACCATGATGTGTGTTAAAGTGAAGAAAAAATAATCATCAGGTAATATTGGCTAGGTTGTGCTGAAAAAATACAAACTTGCTTGATAGACGTTTTTAAAGGTTTTGAATGTCGGCAAAATGCAAAGCGTACAAAAACAAATACCGACAACTAAAGAAAAAGTCAGAAAGAACGAAGGCAGCCCATTTGAAATAAAACAGCATGAGAAAACACAGACACCGAGCAGTTTGTGTACGAGTACAATTTGGTGATTTTGGGTTTTTTTTTTTTACTAAATATTTTATTTCTGACAAGAACGTCCAGAGCTCTCATCGATCAATTGTTGAATTGTGAATTGATCAATTGTGCACCTTTCTATGCTGAGTTTTTCTTGTGCGTGGTAATGGGCTTAAATTTACGTACACTCCTGACCACGAGTACGCAGGAGCCCTAGTGGTAGAAAAGTGTAACCGCAAATAAACTGATTATCAAGCGTTCAAATCGTCCATCATATCGCATAACTGGCAGCGTAATTACTGATCATGGCGCTCACAAGAATGGAGACAGATGACGGACAGAATGTAAAGTAAAATAATATAAAATAAAGCTGAAGATTGACCGACTGGGATGATGCCATGCTTGAAGGTTTGGCATACGCAAGTGCAATACCAAACAATAGATTTCATACATGTAGCCATAAAAACAAATAAAAAATATTGTTTATATTTCTTAGGCAAAGCAAATACACCATTGGCACACAACAACAAGCAACAAGTGCCATGAGAAGCCTAAGGCTTTTTAAAGGTAGTTGTTTACCATATATGGTGATTTGAGGGCGTTTCATTATGCAAATGAGCAGAGCAGTTTTGAATGTGAAGGTTTTAGCAATATCCATTGTGTACAGCTGTGCGAACACGTGCGACAAATGCCAATTTCCTTATGCGTACTGGCAGTATTTACAAACAAATTCAGAACTTGTTCAATACACGCTTTGATAAATGAGATCTCTGGTATAGTCACGGAAAATTCGTTCTCTTTTTCCCAGCGATGCTCTATTCTATCTTGCCTAACGGACTTTTGGCACTAGCACCAGTAAGTCGGTAGTGTATGCTATTATCTTGGCAACATGGTGATGCTTGCTGACTTTGAGGCCCATCTCAATCTGTTCACTTACAGGTAAAGCGTTGCCTTATGAGACAATGACTTATGAGGCACCAATGCAGGTGTCTTCTGTTTGGGACACATCCGTAGCTGATCAGCCAAGTCATGTTCGGTGCCTTAAGTTTGCTTCTTTAAAGTTAGCAACGAGACCAACGTTGCTAAGAGTTTCATTTTTCAGAAAAACACGCACAAAGAAGAAACAAACAGCAACATTTTAATATAGGAAACGCCTCCATTTGAAAACTGACCGATGATTCGTTTCAGCTGCTGAATCACACATCTGAGGCTTGAACAAATTAATGATGATGAATGCGGCTTACATTAAAAGGCCTTATGTCGCCTTTCAAGTTTGCCCGACAGCAAATGTCTGATTCATCAGCAGGCAAACATCTGATATGTGGGGTGTTTAGAGTGGGTTATCCTGCATGTGGGTACACTACCACCACCACCACCACCACCACCACCACTACCACTACCACCAAAAGCACATTGACTAGCAAACCCAGGTGCCACCAGGAGAAAACATTTAGATTACAGTGACCAACTGCTCATTTAAATCATGTCTTCTTAATGGCATGGTTTAGAAAAAATATCACCTACTCAGTGCTCTTCCTTTTCCTCCAAATGGAATCAATCAGCCAAGACATATTTGGTGTTTGAGCACAACTTTCCAGAACAAAGTACACCAAAAGATTTTTTTAAAAAAAACAACAAAAACTGGTGTCATGCCATCTCCACTTGAAATAATAGGAAAAGGAAAATAAGGAATGATGAAAACTATGAAACGAGGAAACATCGGAATATGAAAACTAGGGAGTGTTGAAAACTAAAGAACACTAGACATTAAAGAATGCTGACAGCTAGGGAATTGGAAACAATGAAACATGTACTATTTAGTAACAGGATTTATCAGGGTAGAAAGTTACATATTTAGCAGCCACAACAATGCTTACCATATTACCTTGACAACTGGCCTCTGGCTATGGGCGTGTCCCATCTACACACTACAACAAAGCAGTATCCACAGGCTACTCTATATTTATTTATATATATATATATATATATATATATATATATATATATATATATATATATATATATTATATATAATATATATATATATATATATATATATATATATATATATATATATATATATATATATATTTTTTTTTTTTTTAAATTCCTTACTACTTGAGTAATGCACAATTCCTAACATTCCCACTTCACACTCTTTTTATCCATACCACAACTGTTACACTTAGTGTTATTGCTGCATAGGAAATGATACAAAGACGAAGGGAGATGACAGAAAGACAAGTGGATAAGAAAAAACAAATAGAGAGGGGGAGAGAAAGAGAAAGAAGATGAGGAGCTTAAAGAGGAGCTTATCCTCCATCATCTGTTCCTAATGACAGCTGACGAACTGGCCATGCAAATCTCATGTGAGCATCTCGAGCTGCTCCTCCCCATCTAACACACTCACAATCACACTCACTCGCGCACACAGACACACACACACACACACACACACACACAGCTATGCTTACACCTACCCCTAACTCAGTAAACAAAAGGAAATGTTTTGGCTCATAGTTTCCCAGGTAAAAGCAGCACATTTTTGTAAAGTCTTTTATTTTGTGAGGACCGAAAAGGACCAAATGTCCTCACAAACGGTTAAAACATGCCCCCACACACTTACAGCTCACACATGGAGTGCACAGCCAGCGCGTGAAAATTCCTCCGGCTTCTGACACTGTGCTCAGAACAAGAGGACAGGGTTGCCAGATCCTCAGGATAAGAGGATGTCCAGCCAACAGTACCAGTCCAAAAAACACAATCTATTACCACAAACTCAAAACATTCCCCTTTTAACCTCTTCTGACGTCTAACATTGGGCTACGATTTCTAAAAGCTGTATTAAAATTAAACAGTTTCCATAAACAGCCCGCTCACCAAGTCTAGTATTATTACAGATATTGCCATAAACAAAAGAACAGCCATGAGAATGAGTGCACTAATTCGCTGAAATGACTAAAGTGTGGATTCTAAAATATACATAATCTATAACATCTATGCAAAAAAACACAACCCTATACCAACAGACAAAAAAAAAATCAACCAGCAACAGCCATTCACAAGTAACCCACTTCTGAGGCAAAACAGCTGACCTGGCAACACTGAGAGAGGCTCTTCAGTCATGTGACCCATGAGAGCAAAGGCAGAAAAAGGCAGAGCAGGTGGCACACACACACACACACATACATATATATGCACACACACACACACACACACGCACACACACACACACACACACACACACACACACACACACACACACACACACACACACACAGAGTCTGTCCTCAATGGCAAAAGTGCAAGCAAACAAACAAGAGCCTGTAGGCCATAGATAGGAAAATGCTTCTTGTTGCTAACTGATAAAAGGCGAACGATTAAAACCACAAATACAATGTGAGCGTGAGCGCTGAGATGTAAACAAGAAAGAGTTCCTCTTTCACGGCACGAGCCCGGTTTAACAGGAAACAGCGTCACATCTCCGCAGAAACCGCGCCAGCTCTCACTTTCATTCATCTCTTATTTTTAACACAATCATTTTACCCAACAGCCTTTCAAAAACACAGCAGCTTCTTACAGCCCAGATTAGCTCAAATTGGCCTAGAAGGTAGGGTGTGGGGAGAATGGCTACCTGACAGAACCATTAAGGAACTCATCTAATGTTGATCTACTGCACTGACAGCACTTATCTACACCTAGCTAGCTGTTTAGGTATTCTTGTTTAGCAACAAGTGTTGTAAAAGACAACACCTTGGTGTAACACTAAACAGCTAGAAATGTCTTAGCTAGCTATCTATGACAGGCCTTGGTTTAGAATTTTCCCCCCTATATATTCTGTACATGTCTTACATATGTACTGAAATTTATTTGACAGATATTTTTAAAACTGAAAAATTATTTTCAAACGTATTAGCGTTCTATTAAATAATCTAGCTAGCTTTAAACCAAGAGGGCTGACAATGGTGTAGCTAAACATATCCACACAGCTCACTAGTTCGACACGAACATGGACCTTTAAAGTCTTTTTGGGGACATTTTTGGGGGACCACGGAGACTGTCTCAGTCACCAAACATTAGCGATATAACCGTTTCCGATATCATGGTATACTGTGCTTAAGCTTACCTCAGTTTCAGTCCACAGACACACTCAGGCCATTCCTGCAGAGGCGGGAATCTATAGGCATCATCAGCTTCACTCTCTGTGTAAGAGAATAATAAAATAAAATAAAAAAACAGACATTATATGAGGAACTCAACATAAAAAATGTTTATTAAGCATTTTTTTACATTAATGACAATACAGTAAATGTAAGCACTTGTTGGAGTGTGTAAATTACAGCGATAACAAACACAGCTAGCTGACTAGCCAGATCCTCCAGGATTTTGCCATCGCAGGAATTAATGCAAAATCAAACACACTCCGCAATATTCGGAGGAGCTTGCAGTTTTTCAAAATGACTTGCAGATTTGGGCCAAGACGCGTCATGTGACATCATCACAACGGACGTTCGGCCAAAGCCCTCTTCGGTTCACGTGAGTCGAACATGAGTACGGCTAAAAGGTCTCGTTTACCAACAAACATCGCCTTGAAAGAGCGCGCAGAACAATTTCGTCCGATTGCGATCTCACCAATGCAAGCAGTTTTCCGCAACAAAACCCTGCGAATTGCATGACAAATTTTGAAGAAAAGTGCAGAAAAATCTAGCTTTTTTTAGCCAAAACAATCACAACAAAACTCCACAAAATCCAGTACGGACAGTTTAGCTTGTTGTCATTTGAGTAACTAAACACCTAAATGGCTGACTAGCTTCTTAATTAGCTACTGACACATTAGAAGATTACAGAAAACAATATTAAATAAAATCAAGGTTACACAGAGAAGCATCACAGCACTAGCTAAACATTACCCAAGTACCGTAATTTTTCGAGGCAGTTTAGACATTATAAACAATTTTAAAATTCATTGTATCGAGTTCTTATAATGAACATGCACAATATTATCGTCGTCTTCATTTTCCATTTGGGAGAAGGCTGTGTAAATAGGCAGACTCTGCTGAAGAAAACAATAGAAACCCTCATAATAATGGTTATAATGGGAATTGTATTGGTTTTAATGGAAACTGTAACAGTCCCTGTGGATCTCCACTGGTTATTTTTTTGCCTTCTATTGGTGACATGTTAGGACTAGTGGATACAATTAAGAACCAACAATGGTAATGGTTTTAATAGTTAGCTGATAGTTTGTAATGGTATTTGTAGTGGAAACCGTTAGGTAATTAAGGTCACAGTTACAATAACACCAAATTAGGACACGAAAGAGACCTTTCTCACCTGCATGAACATGCCATAGACCTGCTGCAGGGAGGCATGAGGACTACAGATGTGGCCAGAGCAATAAATTGCAATGTCTGTAATGCAAGACGTCTAAGACAGTGCTACAGGGAGACAGGAAGGACAGCTGATCGTCCTTGCAATGGAAAACCAAGTGTAACCATTGACCCCCCCAGAGAACTTGCCTTGGTGGAAGAGTGGAGTAACATCTCACAGCTAGAACTGACAAATCTGGTGCTGTCCATGAGGATGAGATGCACTGTAGAACTTAAAGCAGCTGGTGGAGACACCAGATACTGACTGTTACTTTTAATATTTACACCGCCTTTGTTCAGGGACTCATTATTCCATTTATGTTCGTCCAATGTATGTATGTATATATATATTATATATATACAGTGCACTGTATTCAGCTAATGATCTTCACATACATCATGATATATTCATGTTGTATTGACTTGACTTCAGTGAAAGTTATATTCTGACTCAGGCAGCTCGATGATGTTGCCCTCCTGAGAGCTGTGTGATATCAGTGTGTATCAGTGAGACAGCTGAGATTTCCCAGACCAGTCAGACAGAGTGCAGTTTAAGCTATTTAAAGACACCGAGCTGCTTCGGCACTGATCTGGAGACAGAAAACGCCCTGCTTCGCTGAAGGGCGAGAGAGGGAGAGAGGGTGAGAGAGAGAATCTGGACTTCATCCATCAGGAAGCACCTGAAGTCAGAAGGCTCACGGCAATTACATAGATCAGCTACTGGTTTATGTCATTGGCTCGAGAGCGGAATTCTCTCATGGAAGGGGGAAGGGACAGTGAAGTGTGTGTGTATGCCTTTAAACAGTCCTGTAACTGGTGAAGAAGTTCCTGAACTGAAGGCTGTAAATAATCAGAATATTCGGGGCTCAGAGTAGTTATACGTCATCAGAAGATTACTGAGACAAACTCATGAAAGGAAATGAGGAAGGAAGAGAGAAAAATGTGCGTGTCTGTGTGTTTTAGTAATTTGGAGAAAGCTGGTTGCCTAAAGTAATGTGTCTCATATTCATGTACCACGAGAATAATTAAGTTAGTACTCAATCCTGAATATTGAGCAGTTAAAGGGCATCAAACTCACACTAGATGAGTGCACAAATAAATTTTTTTATTCCACCAATAACTGCACAAAAATACAGAATTCAGAACGGAGCGGATAAGTGACCGGCTGAATTCAGCGTGGTTTATGACCCACAGCAGCTTAACATTTACTAGATAAACTTAAAATGGGGACACTGGCTCCTTAGTTATGCTTACACACCACCTAATAACCAAATAATAATCTGACGTACAACCCTCTTCACGTACCCACCTAAATTTGGAGGGGAAAAAAAACAGTGGAGGAAAACGCGAATGAAACTTCATTTGAATTGAATAATGTGGATAATCCTACAATTCATATTGTAAACCGTGCATTTGCGTAACGTTTTGTACAACTGCACAAACCTCAGCGCCTCTTCTGAAGAATTAAAAATGTAGGTGCGACCCTAAAGACTGAATAAATTGGTGATTAATATGACCGGCTACAGTTACTATATAGTCACACCTTATAGTCACATATGCCAACAATATAATGATACTTTTCTGGGAATAAATTCATAAACTTAAAAAGAAAACTTGGGGATGCACCCCTAAGTCAGCCTATTATGACAATTCTTAAAATTTTCCGAAACGTAATATATTCATTAACAGTAAATTAAATAAAAACAACAATACCAAATAATAATACCTGAAACCTACTGAAACCAAACCAAAATAATAATAATAATAATAATAATAATAATAATAATTGAAGGCTGTCAATAAAGAGGAAGCTGAAATGTAAAACCTTCTCCACTCAGCGCACACACTCATCCCAAAACAATTATGAAAGAGAACGAGTTTGTCAGTAAGTGGGGAGGGAAAAAAAAAAAAAGATTCTGCAGAGGAACGAGGGGATAATAATCACGCTGATAATCATGCCGAAGCTGGTAACGGATTTAATCGTGTCCTGCATGTCTTCGGGGCCTGTTCGTCCGCCGGGGAGTCAGCTCCAGCTTATTAGATGGTAACATGAAGTACGCCTTTTTAATTATGTTCTGAAAGTAATTAGCGAAAAAGGAGGTTTAAATCATATCTCTCTCTGGTTCCAAAATTAGTTGAAGGGAAAGAAGAAAAAAAAGAAAAGAAAAGCAGCAGCAGTGAAGCAGTAGCAGGATCGTGGATGTGATGACTTCTATTACTCTCAGAGCACCGACCCAAGAGGAGACAAAGCTCTAAATCCTCCACCATCAACAATAAAGTCTGTACACATGTGCAGATAATCTGTAGGTTACTGCAACATTCAACAGATACAATAATATCATCATGGAGGAGGCCACCTATTTAGGCAACACTTAAGCAGTGTGATAAATTCTGTCCTATTTGGAGGCCAGGGCAAGAAACAATCCATTCCTGAGCTTTATGAGGATCTAAAACAGTGTGAGAGAATGCCACGAATTAACATAAAAGCAACTACATAACTTTTTTTATTATTACTATTATTTTTTTAGGAACTTAAATTTAGGAACACTAAACTTAAAACATTTAGTGCCTGAAGTGATTGTTGAGATTTGTACTGGAGCTACAAGGCTAATGTAGCAAACAAATAAATGAATATTATAAGCGACATTCAGCACTGAGAATCACCTCAGCGCATGGAATAATATGTAATAAAAATGGTGCTTTTTGTAAGCAATAGTGATACCTGCGGCTTGAAAAAAATGATAAAATACAGTCGCTTGAACTTTTTCTACATTTTGTAGTGTTACAACCTGGAACTGAAATCGACAGACAGATTAAGGACGATATTAAGCGAACAAACCACCAAGAAACCGAAGGTGACCTCCAAAGTAAAGCTACCACCATTAGGGATGGGCGATATGGACCATATTTATTGCGATAATGATATTAGTGACGATATAAATACAGTATCGCTCACCACTGTTTTTGGCTACAAGTGACAGTTGAATGCTGTCTTGAGAGCCTCAGAAACACAAACACTGATCTAAAAGTAAAACTGATTTTTTGTAACCAAACCAGTTCCACATTGTAGAGGTAGCTCCTCGTTTAGCGATAAATGCCACAGCTTCACAACCGCTTTCCTCAATACCCGTTTTCACTGTGCACGTGAGCTGCAAACGGGACGCAAGCTGTCACACACAGAAATATGTCATCAAGTAGGCTTTAACGCGGGAAGGCTAGTTCTTACTGTGGGGAGATTTTCTACCGGTATATCGCAAACTATAAGATATCGCCCATCATTAACCACCACCAACCTTGGGTTTCCACCAAATGTAGTGCATTGTGCCAAAAATAAAAATAAAATCCATGTTTGCTGAGTGTCCAACATGTCTTTTGGCAAACTGTAAAAGGAATTTCATACGGCTTGCTCGTGTTTTGTCCTATCTGAGCATCTCCAGCTCCTATAGAGCCACCCTTGCCCTCTTGGTCAGTTTTCTGATTAATGCCTTTCTTACCCAGCCACTGACTTTTGGTGGAGGTCCTATTCTAGGCATGGTGGATTCGTGGTGCGGAGGTTTGCATGTTCTCCCTGCGCTTCAGAGGTTTCCTCAGAGTACTCGGCTTTCCCCAGTCCACAAACACTGGCATTTCATTAGCATTTCCAAATTGTCTGTAGTATGTGCGGTTGTACCCTGCGATAGATTGGTTCCCCGTCCAGCCTGTGAACCTGAGCAGGATAAACGGTACAGAAAATGGATGGGACTCTGTGAAACGTTCAAAGTTTGGGATCAATTTTGTAACCAAGCCCAGAAAGGGATGACCCTTTCCAGAAATTTGTCCCAGATTTGTTTTGGTAGCTCCTTGGTCTTCATGCTGTTTGTTTAGTTATGTTCTTGGGCTTTCTGGAAACAGGTGTAGTTACAGTGAGATCATGTGACTCACATGTACAGATACACTCCATTCCACTAATTAGGTGAGGGTAAATGTTTTTTTTTGTAAATTTGTAGCTTTTTTAATTGTAAATAATTGATATATTAATCAATATTGGTAGATATTTCCATTGATATTTCGCCTACTTTAATATTATGGGCGAATTTTGCTCATTCATGACATATAATCCCAATTAAGTCCATTTCAGTTCCAGGTAGGAAAAGCTCAAAGGGTCTGAAGCTGTATGCAATGCTGTAAATGCTTACATAGTTAAAGGAATTAATAATAATAAATAAGATTTTATATATATATATATATAAATTAAATGGAAGGAATGAATGATTTTCCTTTATTTGATTAAACAGCCATTTAATCAAAATGAAACAAATCCAAGGTCATATGCACTGCAACTGAACTAATGGCTAAATAATATTAGCTAATTCTGCTGACAGGAACTTACACTTCCATTCAGTTAGCTAAACACAAATGACACCGAGTTGCTATTTTCATAGATTTGATTATAAGGAAGCAAAGCAAACACAAAACCTTTGTGTTACCCATCAGCCAGTAGGTGTGGTGTTTGCTTTCTTGTTTACAGATCCTGGAAGAAAAAAGATGCGCGTTTGTCTTAACAGAAAAATTTACTGACAGCTGTTAAACTCCAATGCCCGAAACTGTAAACATGACACGACTTAATTCGACTCAAACCTGAGCAGCACTCTGTGGAGACACCCTAATGTTAGCACCTGTTGGCTTTGTTTTAAACCACATTATAAGCCAAATATGCTTCACAGGTTCAGGCACTTTCAAGAAATTTAGGCAAATAATGTGTAAATGAATGTGGGAGCGATTGTGTATGGCGTCAGTAATCCTTAATTTTCTCTCTTCAGCAGTACAGTAGGAAAAGAGCTAACCTCAGGCTAAACACACAACCGACGTCCTATCCTATAAGTCTGTTCATTAACTACTTCCATATGGAAAATGCAGTGTTCAGACATGGAGGAACATGTTTACAGGTGTGCGTTTGCCACCCGTCTCTTCGCTAACCTGTCTCTTTTGATTAGCACATTTATAAATGTATATTTTTGTCCATAACTCTTTAGAGATAGTTCTGTGAACTTTATAAATAAATGACGGAGTATAATATTTTGGTGTCATTTGTTTAATTGGGTTCTTATCTACTTTTAGGACTCGTGCGAAAATCCGATGATTTTTTAGGTCATATTTATGCAGAAACGTTGAAAATTCAAAAGGGTTCGCAAACATTCACATAGGGCTGGACGATATGACCAAAAAATGTTTTTCTTTGCCCTCATAGTTTGCTAACATGTTTTGTACTGTAAATATGCTCAAATATTAAAAGGTTGAATTTCTTATCTTTTTGATTTAAAAATAATTGAAGGAGACCATGTTGTTTCCATGCCGCTGACTGGACGGGGCGGAGTCACGTGACTACACACGCGGTAGTACGTTTTTAAGAGGAAATCAGTAACAGGATTTAAAAAAAATTAAATAACTGACAACCGAAGTTACGTCGGTTAGAGGTTCTGAATTTCGAGTTACTTTCCGATTAATCGTTGAGCCCTGCGTTCAAGCAGCACTGTATCTGCATTTGTCGACTCCAAAAGTGAAATTAGTAGTGTGAAGCCGTCTGCAGTAATGCACCCTTGGTTAGTTAAATAAATTAAGAAATACTTCTAAACAAACTCGGTCATCTTCACATACACGATAGTAAGAAGTCACTTTAAAAGTTCTGCATACGTTCACGCGGTTCTCGTTCAGGGCACCACGGACAAATGTAAAATCAAATAATACATCTTTTAAAATCTACATGTTTGTCCAGTAGCAAAGTGGTAGGCTGTATGAAGTAAACAGGATTTATCAATGGGAAAATGCTACTAAAAATTTCAAGAGCAAAAAACCTTCCTGCAAAAACAATCATATGTACGTGTGCACGTTTCTGCACAAGCAGATGGGCAATATGACAAACATAGTATAATACAGTAAAACCCCCATATCCGCTGGTTTCACTTAAACGCGGTTGACCACAGTCCAAAATAAAACTTTAAGAGAAAATTGAATTGTTCGTAACGTCATGAAACCTCGTGAGGTCCTCCCCAGGACCGTTAATCATCCCTTTGTCCAGCTTAGAAGAACAATGAAGAAGTATAAGAAGGGTGGGTACAGAACAATAAATATCTTATTGAGAAATAGAGAGACACCACAATCACATAATTTGAAAATGAAACGTTATCATAAGTATGTACAGTATATAGGGTTCGCTACTATCCGAAATTTCAGGCATCCTCTCGGGAGGTTGGAACCTATCCCCCGCGGACACAAGGGTCCTACGGTACTTTACAGACATTTCTATGATACACAATAAGCATCACTGTGTATAGCTTGGTCATGAAATTGCTAGCAGAACAGCAGTATAGCATTTACATATCTGTAAAATGACTGTGGTGATCCATTTATTTCATGTCTACAAAAATGACACCACTAAAAAGAAGGAAAAGTGAAAATATCTTAACTACAGAATGTCCCAGAAGTCTCTGTACACAGGTTCGCCAGCACCACACCGTTGTGCCTTCGTCAGTGGAGGTTCATGGACGTCCTCTTCTCGGTAGGTCTGCAACACTTCCAGTCTTTTTGAATTTTCTAATAAGTTTGGCAACAGTGTTGTGTGTGATGGGCTTGCCATGTTTCCTGTTAAAGTCCATCGCAATCTTGCAACAGCTTCCTGATCCAGCCATGAGAATAATTTCAATACGTTCTTCTTGTGTCCAAGGCATTCTTAAAATTCTTTTATATTATATATAAATTGTAATATGAATTTTGGAAAACATTTAGCTATAAAGTGTTAATTTTGTATTAACACTTATGTATGGAGAGACTTTTGGGACCCCCTGTATTTAGCATTTTACAATTTTAACATTTTAAGTTTGCTAACATTTTGAATCTTTAACAAGGGAGGAAAAAGATCTGCACTATTTAGCATTTTACAATTGTAACAATTAAAAAATGTTAGCAAACTTTAAAGTCCAAACAGCTACTTTCATAGTTTTAAGCTGTTATTACATTTTTTTAAAATAATAAAAAGGCACCCGTCGTAGCGTAAGGGTTACTGTGAAAACATTTATCACCGTCTCAATATTATTTCACATCGCCTCGCTTGAAGTCTGAGCATGACTATTTAAACATAATGTGTCAATTTGAACAAGCACCACATTTGTATATTACACAGAAAATCCTAAAACTGAAACCCACTGAATACTGAACACACCCCGACCCCCCACCTCGCCCCACAAGGCCCCCCCACCCCCTCTGGTTGTCGATCACAGTTGAATGTTGGGCGAATTTCAAACTGGGTATATTTGTTGTACCGCTGGTACTCAAACTAAAACCCATTACTGTTCGAGCAGTCTCTACTTTTCTCCCACTAAATATGTGGCCAAAATATCTGCCAACTTTTACAGGAAGAACTTGTGTGACCGACCATATTTACTGTTTACAAACAAAGACATGCTGCTGTGAATTTCAAATATTTGCTCTCCCATTAGACTATGGAGTACAGAAACGTGAATCAGACTGCAACCTGAAGAGCGTAAGAGATCTCAGCAGTGGGTGGAGTGTCTGACACGGACATTAACCAGCAGCTAAAAACACACAGCTGGAGGCAATACGGAAGCCGAAACATTTTGATATTTTATTATAGTGCATCCATCTGTAAGACCTCGGTGTACCTTTCTGAAAAACATAAATGAATTTCTCAAATTACAAAATAATACCATCAAATAACAACTAAATCAGCCAAAGCATTTTAAGTATAATAGCAGAAATTGTATATGAATTGAGTTTAACACATGCTTCTTTCGAGACACATCTTATCCAACAGACAGACACACAGACAGACAGACAGATAGATAGATAGACAAACTTTAACAGCTGAGCGTGTAGACTCACACTGTACTTCCTCATGCCTCAGGATACACACCCTCTCTCTCTCACACACTAGGCTTTAGTTTCAGTTTGGTGCAGAAGTTGCTTTTCTGTGAGAGACACATGTTTTGTTTTCTTCTCTTCCTTATACCACTTATCCTCTTCCTTCTCACTCTTGCTCAAGTCCAAATCGACAGTTTGGCTTCAAGACAGATCCATGAAGGACAAACACACTGAGTGAGCTTAGTCCTCTTCAGCACATTGAAAAGTGTTTGTTTTTGTTCTTTACACATCAGGGATGACATGAGGGCTAAAAGCGTTTCCTTACTCCATGTGTGTGAGCATTAGGTTTACACAATTATTATCACAATATTGGTTTAAAAGGTACGTTTAACTGTAGCTGCTCTCATTGAACAGTGGTTTGACTGTAAATGAACCTTATTCAGGATTTTTTGCTTGAATAGAAACAAGCTAAGCTAGTTGGTTCTTGTGAGCTTGTTGACTAACTAGCATTAGCCAGCATATTAGACACACACACAGCCTGCGAGATAGTGTTACATTAGCAACAAGGAAACCTTCTGCGACAGCCAGCTAATTCACATGTATAAACATATCCCCCTCATAGTTTTATTCTTCCTTATTCTGTCTACCGGATGGCACAGACTTTATCTTAGCTGCTACTCCAGTATGGAAAACTAGGACTGACGGTATACATCAGCTATCGACGATACCGTCATACTTCGCCCTCAAGATCACAATATATTTTGTGTAACGGATAATTGGCCCACACAGACATTAGCGGATTAGGAGCGCTGCTTATTCTCCTGGAGAACACGTAATGAGACGAGACAGACAGAAGGAACGAGTTTAGTGAGGGGAAAGCTGGGTGTATTACACTCGTGCGAGAGTGCGTGTCATCACCCTGCTGGTGCACAACACGGCCGTGAAATTGCATTACAATTACATCACAACATCCAGCTGTTAAACACCGTCATTATCCAAAAGTAGCTCTTTGGCCACTGGTTTTCTAAAATAAACCATAATTCCACACTGTATCTCCAGGCCATTTACTGAAATATGACATCAGGAACAAAAATAACGAGAAAATACTGGGCCCGAAAGACTAAGCACACATTACTGACAGTTAGAAATAAAATAGACTTCTTTCTAAGCAGTAAAAAATAAAATTAAAGTCTTTTAAAGGTCACAAGGAGTTAGATTTGATTAGACAGTACTAAGCCTGAAACACAACATGAGCACAATAGTTTACCTGACGTTTCTTAGCTTCCGATCAAATGACATCAAATAGTTCAATTTCAATTCAATTTTATTTGTATAGCACTTTTTTTTTTAACAATGGATATTGCCTAAAAGCAGCTTTACATAAATATATAAACACAGGATACAGAAGTGTGTGGATTTATCTCTATTGAGCAAGCCGGTGGTGATAGTCACTGCTAAAGAGTAAACCATAATGCTAGCTAAGCCAGCTAGACTAGTTCACAAGCTAACAATAATATCTTGCATTTCCATAGCTGGCTACTTTAGCTATTGTTACTAAACTACTATATTTTATGCTAAGCACTCTAAGGAGTTGGCTAGCCATAAGGTCACATGGTCGGTCACCTTAGCTGATTAAATCTAACTTGAGAGCCAGGACTGTTACCGCTGTTTGTGTCTGAGGTGTAAAAACGTGTGGAAGATATGATGAAGAGTGATGTTAATAGAAAAAATGAAATAAATTAGGACCTAGCGGGTACGCGTTTCAGAATCTTCAGAACTGTGTGAAGCTCTTTACATGAAGTCCCTCATCCATGATAGATATAGCTGAAGATCTCAGCATTCTAAGTCAGCCAGGTAATGTTTATGCTGCGTTCGAGGTGAGGTAAAAAAAAAAATTATAATAATCATTTTAAAAATAACAACTCGTAATTCCCTGTATACGACTGGTAAATGCCACCAAAAATTTTTTACCTCGTCACCTTGGGGCAGACCTCTCAACTACGAGTTCCTTCCCGGTTTACAGAGACGTGAAATCAACATGGCTGCTCTCACTGTGAACAGTACAAAGTACCCATTCCCTACTTTTAAACGGGATTACAGCAGTATTAGCTTTTGTTTGGTTAATATACATTATTAATTACCACTTACAAGGCACCACAAATGCAGCATTAGTGCCTGCAGTAACCCCACCTCAACATCATACCTGCTTATTTTACACTGTATTTTATTTAGATAGTAGCTAGCTATTTATATTTTCCAGCTAGCCTTACTAGAGCAATTAGCTTGTTATTTGTTTAGTAGTTTTCTCCAGCCACAGACCACACTGCAACACTAGTTAGCTTATTTAATAGCACGCTCACACGAACTACCTAGCTTTAACAAACAGTTTTACTGTTTCTTCCCTAAAAATTTACAATGATTCCAAAGTTACATTAATTCTTTTTAATCTAATGTGTGCACAATGTCAAGGTCATAGCTGTATGCTTTAGATTTTTTTTTCAGCATACTTTAGTATGCTAAGTTTTTAAGAACTTCTTTCCTTCTCTACAGATGTCAGTGAATAGTACGAGTCGTGTTTTATTTGAGAGCATTTCTGCCAAAAGGGCAGAAAGAAAAACCACCATAACATAAGAACCACCATAACATAAACCATAGGGTCCATATGCAATTTCAGTGCCCCTTTAAAAATCACAGAAGCCAAGCAAGTTTCATTGATACTGAAACTAAAACGTCACTTTTGAGCTATATTTACCCCAACAGTGTGTTGTGTTCATCTGCGAAACTTATACAACAGGCAAGTAAGGCCGAATTCAATCCAATCATATAGCTGATGGTTAAGGTCTCTGCCAAAGAGTCTAACAGTGGCTATCTGGCAAAGATTTGAACTGACATCCTTCCATTCCCTAGCGCAGAACTGTAACCACTAATCTATCTCTGCTTACAAGATGTAGTGGAAGGGAAGTCTGAAGGCCATTCAAGCCTGGGCGTTTGAGTGCTTGTTTTATGGAGATCTATACGTGTGTATAAGCACTTGGCTCTGGTTTGACCTCATATTAAGTTTGCAGCCTCGCGTTCGCCTTTTTTTATGGAGTGAAAGAGAAGTAATGCCGACCTAATGGAGGATCAACCTCCAGTTCAACTCGCGGTCCACCTCAGCTTCACCTGCCTCGGCACCATCGTCTAGGACAGCTTGGAATTTCCTTGAATATCACACTCCTGGTCTGCTGCCAAACTTGCGCTAAGGTTCGACCACTAAAACCAATAGACTGCACTTAAAAAAAGCATCATGACCCACTAAAGCTGTAGGCACACAGCCCAGAGCAGATAGTCCTCACCAAAAGGACTGATCGATTGGGGTGAACCGTGTGAACTTTAGGTTTAAGAATAAATATAGCAATGCAAACAGCTAGAATGTAAATATGCGGTCTCCTTAGGTTGCCTTCCAAATGAGTGCGACTTGAACTCGTGAGCAAAATGGAACGGAATATTCGGAAGCGTCCATTTTAATACTGTATATCGTAAAACCTTGTGTAACTGGTTATAGGCACATGTCTATCTGAGGTGTCTCTGGAGTGGAGAGAAGAATGCTTGGCAGGACTAATGGCAGAGAAAAAAAAAATTATGTTCAAGGGTTACTGGCTTCCTAAAATGCTTCTACATGGAACCGTCTCTGACAGAAAACAAAGCTTTACACAGAACCATTAGGACTTCCCTGAAAAAAAAACCCCACTGTCAATCACAGCAACATTAAACAATGAAGAAATGTGGTCGGAAAAATTAACGTTCAAAATCTTGAATGATCGGAGATCTTTAAAAAGCTTGGTGAAATCGTCAGTAGAACTCACGGCTATGTTTAATAGTGAAAGTAAGAGCATTTCCACATGCACGATGCGACGAGAACTTACAGGATCGGGACTAAACAGCTGTGTGGCCTAATCAGTGTGAGGCTAATCAGATCAAAATGACTAATTTGCTAGAGAACATAAAGATAGGTCTGGGGAGCAATGCAAAAATGTCAGCAATAAGTGTTGTCATGTTGCTGAAACAATGCCACGATGAATGTGTGCTGTAATCAAACCTAAAAATGGTGCAATTAAATATTACCACGTGCGACTTATTTATTTTTTGGCCAGGCAGTAGATATCGTCAATATCGTGAGATTACAAATTCTTATCATGGGGAGGAGTATATCATGGACCATACAATATGGCACAGTCCTACTTGTAAGTGGTAACTTGGCAGTTGTAATAGTGTCATTTCCCACCCAAGTGAAAAAAACCCACAAAAACAAACATGAACGCCTTCACAAAAGTGTGACTTTTGTGTGCGCTGTCACAGCATGTAAAGCTCCTTTAACTGCACTTTTAAAGTTACAGGCATGAATGGGTATTGGTGCTGTTCTACTATAGTGAACTTCAAACTTTTAGCAATATTTTGGACTGAAATTGCAGTACAGCAATAACAGCCGACGGTTAGAAGTGTTAGCAACAAACTAGCCTGTCTAATGTTAGTGATAACTCCAATATTGATGATATCCTTTTCAAAAGAGTGATTAATATGCTCGGTGCTATAGATTTAACCAAGCACTCTATCTGTATATTAACTGATCTAAGCCAATACTGCTATAAACCCAGTTTATTTATAAAAAAATAAAAAAATAAAATAAAAAAATAAAAAAGGTGTAGTTGAGCTTCTAGGTTGATTTAATTTCACTCTGCAAATGAGAAAGGAACTGGCACGGAGGACTACCCCAAGCTGAGGGGGTGGTTTCTGTGGCTTTTACTGGTTGTAGGCTGGGAAATACAACTTGCAACTTTGCATAAGCCACAAGAGGTGATTTTATCACAGGTGCTCAATAAAGAATTACATTTATTTTTAATAATATTTAACTTGAACAATTCTTAATAAACTATGCAATGTAATCTGTTTTGGTTGCTAAGCAACTTAAGGGCCAAAGATTAGGGTAGTCTATGGACAGAACAATTAAGCGTAATGGTTTTATTGGTTTAAAACCTGCCGCATTGAGACATAATTCGATTATTGTGATGCAGTCACAGGTGTGCGCATATCAATGGCTTCAACCGATCAGAGTTTAGAACCGAAAATATCTGTCTTACGCGTCAAGATCTTCACCTCGAGTTTCCTTTTTCCCAGCGGCCTTACAGGGCTTCTGTTTTTGCTCCATTTTCGAAAACAGGAAGCTAGAAAGCTTAGAAAGTAACACTCTTTTGGCAGAGATGTGTTCCGATATTACTTGGGGAAAAAGGGTACAGAGGTTACCCGCAAGTGGTGAAACAACGTTCATTATGTGAATAAGTCATTTATCGAGGTCACTGAATATCCGTTGCAGTCTTGGTTTTTAACCTCGAAATCGTTTGGTCATCGTCGTACCCAGTAAAACCCTTCAGGGCTTCAGAGATCCAACGGAGTCTACAAAACTATATTACAGCTGAATGCGAGCAGCAATGTAATGTAGCAGACCTGCTTTCCTCCATGCCCTTTGCTCCCAGTGTAATCTGAGCCATTAGCAAAAATCCCTGCACAGGCAGAGCATGCAAACAGCAACATGCACTCTTACACACACACACACACACACACACACACACACACACACACACACACACAAATTCTCACATCCATCCCAGCTAATGAAGGCAGACAAGAAGGTCGTCATTTCCCTGCTTTCTCCTAATTAGGCCTGTTCACCATAATTCAGTTACAACTCCATAAAGCACATTACGGCTGCAACTGGAGTCTATGGTGAAACTGTAACACTGACGCTGTGCTGCACTTTATAATACTGTAATCATGTTTTGGCAAATTTGCTTAATGTTTGGTAGCACTGTTGTCTTATTAGACATGTGCCTTTTAGTTACGATGGGTTATATCACTTATTGAAACACAATACTGTTATTGGGAGGAGGCTGCCTGAGCAGGCAGAATTTGTTCTCTCAGAATCAGGCCAGCTGTCTTTCAAGGACCTTCATTTTTGACCAATCGGAAGGCATTGTGAAGTCAATCTCACAAGAAAATAGCACACGGAAATGTCCCGAATTCTTTTACAGCAATAGTAACATCCTTATATAAATGTAAACTGTGATATATGTAGGATAAAGAACCTTACCTTTAACTCATGCATTTTGCATCTTATGGTTTTCATTAACAATCCAAACGTCAAATGTCCTCACAGGCCGAAATAAATCGGACTCAAATTGCCCGAGCCGTGATCACAGAAGCGACGCGACGCTGGTTTATGTATTCTTATGCTGCGAGGGCGAAGTTTAAATGGCTAAGTGAACAGAGGGGGTCAAAGGTCAGCGGCTTTGGGAATTAAGTCATGACTTTACAGCACTGTGCTCAAGTGAACGGACGGTTCCCTTCCCATGGGAACGGCCATGTGATCAGGAAAGCCCTGAGAGGATTTGCCCCGTGTAGTTTTCCATGTATGGAATGGGACACTGAACTTTACCAGCTTTAGACTGACTAAACTTGTTCTTTTTACACACAAATACACCCATACAAACAAACTGAAAAACAGTTACACCTCATATCATTCAGGAAATCATTATTGAGGAACTTATCGATACTCCCAGCGCGTTCCATTCACATTAACAGGCTTACTAGGAAGGCGGAGACTTTACCTTTGTTGAAAAGATCTGCCCCAAATCGAAAAGAAGGATCAGAATTATTTCAGACGCATAGAATTCTGTTCACCAGAGTAGTTTTATAGAGAACTGAGAAAAACATCGCGTACGGCGCTCCAACACTGACTTTAAAGTACAACTGCAGGTTTATAAAAATAAAATTTTAAATTTTAAAAACAGATAACATTGTGAAGTGCAAAGGTTAAAAGGTTATCATGTCATAAATCAGCTATCATGATCTCAACAAGTACTCACCAGCTGCTACACTGAGATAACTGAGTGAGGACTTCACAGATAGAGAGAGAGAGAGAACCCGGACTCTACTGAAGACCCACAAAGGCCTCGCAGCTGACTGCAGTCAGCACATTCCTTTGTGCAACAACAACCAGCAACACAACCTGTTCTGTATCGACCTCACCAATGTGACTAAGCATTTCAGCAACACGGAGGTCCCGAACACACACACACCCACACACACACACACACACACACACACACACACACAAAAGCTGCTTCTTCAGTAGTTTTCTCCTTGCACTACACACACACACACACACACCTAAAGCGCCATTACTTAACTTCTTTACATTTCAGCAATTCTATCACACTGTGTTTACTCACAATCACTTGCTAGTTTCTAAGCCCACATACAAAACACGACTCGGCTTTTCGAACAAAAATGTAACAACGGGAAAAATGCAACAAAGGACAACTCATTTTGGCAAAAGACTAAACCATACTCTCCATTCAAATCACTCAGAATTTACTACTTACGTAAATGTACTTTAACATTTACTTGTTACTACTCAGCTCTGCTGATATAATCAGTCTGTACAGCAGTTCTTTTCTGATTGTTCAGGCCAAAAACGCTTGATTTTGCTGCTGCTTTTTTCAAAATGCCATACAATTTGCTGAGATGTTTTTTGCCTTTTTTTTTTTGTGGAAAACTACATGAATCGGCAAAATAGTTTCACCCAGTCATTTGCAGTAATGGTTGTTGTTAAATGAGAGCTCTTAACTGCACTCATGTTCGAGACGTGAATCGAACAGGGCTTTGGCTGAACGCGCCGTGTGATGACGTCGCATCATGCGTCTCGGCCAAATTCGGAGGTAGTTTTTAAAAAATCGCGAGCTCCTCTGAATATCGGCACGTTTCCTTGGTTTTGCGTTCATCGCAAAAATCGTTAAATCCTGGAGGGGCTTTATAATTAATGTGCTACCTAAAATATGCAAGCAGTTATGTAAGATATACCGACAGGACGTGCTGTTGTATGAAAAAAAAATCAACAACAGGTTGGTGCGGTGCGCTATTTAACCCACCAAAGTAGATTACATTCTCAAATAGAGCACATCCCAAATAGCTTTACGCCTCCTGTACCATCAGAATTTACCAACAATTTCAAATTTGATTTAGAACGACATGTCCTACTTTGTATAATAAGTTAATAGTTGTCTTTAATGTTGTGGAATGTCTGCAGAACAAGTTCCTGCTATCACGTAACATCTACATACAGTCATCCTCTATTTTTTTCCCTCTCTCTTTAAGTTTGTAACGCAACAAAATGCATTTTACCAAAAGGATCTCTGTCCTGAAGTTACATCTTTACCACTGAATATAACAAATTGCTGACACTGGAGACTCCTAAATGATAAATAAACGACCAATCACAGAATACTTCACCATAGCAACAATTACGCGCAAAATATGTTTATGTACAACATCTGCCACATGTATCCCTGTGTAAGAGGAGCCTCTAGGAATAACAACAAAACATATTAAGAGTATCGATAGAAGACCTTCTGACCAATCAGATTCAAGCTGTTTAACTGTGTTATAGCATAAACCATAATAATGAACATATAATTAAGCACAAATCCAAAGTAAATATCTTAATGCAAATCAAACCAAACTGTTTGTTGTCCTTCCGGTACAAATAGCAAATTATGATAGCTCTTTTTCTATACAATGATGAGACGCTCTTCCCAAGAGCTACCGTCATTTAAGCAACATCTGTAGAATTCAGACGAAACCTGTCAGGTGAGATTTTTTTTGTGCAGATAAACAGATGATCATTGTCCATCTAGTTCTTGTATGTCTATTACAATAGAATGCAAGCAGCACACCTACTCCTAAAATGCTGAATCAAGGGAACGGCCTGTCAAAGTTAAACACTAAAGCTGCAGCCTAGCTGTCACGCACACGGTCTTGGAAACAGCACCAATTAGCACTATTGCTAAGTGAAACCAACGTAAAAGAGAAAAACAACAGGACAAAATGCTTCAGCAGCAGAGCAGACCTACAGCACGACCGATCATGCCATCAAGTCTACATTGTGCAGTAAATTTACAGTTATAAGGGAAGATTAGATATACAGCTCACAAAGTACAATATAAACTACTAAATATAGAACATAAATAATAATAATAATAATAATAATAATAATAATAATAATAATAATAAAGAGGCAATAATTCCTCCATCAAATAATCTCAAATCAAAACCGCAATAACTTTTTTCAATCCAGCACGAACTCCACTGAAGCTTTTAGTGTACTTTGTGACTGTGTTATCACACCAATAAGGAATGCTGATCAGGAAAGCTCACCATTGCTACACAGTGCTACATTTTATTTATTCATTTGTTTACTGTATTTAGCCCCTGAATTTACTATCATAGGTGAATTTCGATTCATCAAAAGGCTTCGGTGGAAATAAAACAAACAAAAAAAACAAGAGACACAGGGCTTGAAGAGTGAGGGAAAAAAGGGCACAAGGGTCGAGGACTGAGAAAAAGGGGTGAGATCGTTTCAGGAGTTAGACCAAGGGCCATAAGACCAAACAAGGGGTCAGAGGTGAGACCAAGGGAAATCGAGCAGCAGTAGAGAGACTAAGGGGCACGAGTATTCAGGAGCAAGACCCAGAAAAACCAAGCTTCAGTAGAGATACCAAGGGGCATGAGGATTCAGGGGCAAGACCCAGAAAAACCAAGCTTCAGAAGCAAGACCAAGGGGCATGAGGATTCAGGAGCAAGGAAGAGGTGAGACCTCAATGCTTCATGAATGAAACCAAGGACTATGAGTCTTCAGGAACAAGATCGATACTTGTGAGGCTTTAGGAAGGAGGTAAAAGGTTCCAAAGCTGTGTAACTTTAGAAGGGTGTGCGTTTCTTTAAGTGATCAGGAGTACAGTGGCCTGAACAGCATTTCCACCAACAGTTTAGTTCCCTGTGCGTGCTCCATGCAATACAGTGCGCAAACAGCTGTCTCATCAATCCCTCACTGTAGAGGAAAAGCACAGCATCCCCAAGTTCCTGCTCTTTAAACACACCGCCATGGTGCGCGTGCAGCGTTTCCGTTCCGTCCGCGTCCCAAACTATGAGCGGCGTCTACAAACAGAGGCGCAGAACTGTGCGAGAACTCGTCTGTGCAACAGCAGTGCACGAGCTTAGGAGCTGCAATCCCAGAGTCGAAGTTCCGGTGTAACGCACAACCACCTCTGCGTTTACCGAGCTGCAGCCGTGATAAATACAACTACTGCAACCCGACTCAAATGGCTCAAGAGACTGCACGAGCGAGCGGGACTCCGGAACTGAGCCGAGGACACACGCGCGCGCGCGCGCACACACACACAGCGCCGCTGCTGCTTTAGCACGCTAACTGAAAACCACCACCACACTGAGCCGGGGCTCGAGGTCTTTCTGGGGAGAAAATGGCAAAGCAAAGCGGCTATGAAATGACACGCGCGGTAACATTACCTAAGATGCGCGAGCTGCAGTAGTTAGTTTCCGCTTAAATCCTGCGCGTGAGCTCTGGCTCTGACCTTGGACTCGGGGGAAGAGCACGAGAGCTGCGCGGCGCCGCCATGTTCCTGCTGCTGTTGCTCCTCTCTATCGCTCTCGCTCTCTGACTGTGTGTGTGTGTGTGTGTGTGTGTGTGTGTCCTCCCCCACTCAGTGTGTATCGTCCCCGTTTGAGCCGCAGCTCCGTCACTGTACACCCAGCAACAGCCGCCTAGTCCAGTCCACTAAGTAGTGAACATTTTGCATGCACTAGCTCGCAGTGAACATGAATAACAATGCGAAAGTATCAGTGGAGTGTCTGTACCCTTTTCTAGTAAAGGTACAGTACTCTTAGGGCACCTCACGTATCATTTTCAAGCACACGAGCTAATCACACACGCGCACACGTACAGTTCGTGCAACTAAAAAAAATAATAAAAGAGTAGGTGTGTGGGAGCCACACTAAGACATGGGTTTAAGACTAGTATTGATTAGAATTTTATCAGAACTAAAATTATGGCATTGCCTTTAAAAATAATAATAATAATAAGACATGATGCTCATACAAAAGTATATATATATATATATATATATATATATATATATATATATATATATATATATATATATATATATATATATATACATACATACATACATACAGAAGAAGCCAGCAGTCATCAATCTAGACTTGAATTCATTTCTACACAAAATGCCTAACTAGTAGACATCCTGTTCCTGAATGGAATTCGATATACTGTACAACCGATTATCAGCACATACATGCAGAGATAGTCGGAACTGTGTTGTCCCAACTGAGTAAAGAATCTTCAGTAAGCGCTTTATCATGATCAGGGTTGCGATGGATCCGAGATTTATTACGAGAGCACTGGGCGTAAGGCAAGAGAATCCATGCGTTCACATGCTCGCTTGCATGTTCTCCTGAGTGTATTCCGGTTTCCTCCTCAAGTCCAAAAGCATGCCCTGTAGGCTGATTGATCTGTGAGACTGCGTGACGGGATGGAACCCTGTCTAGGGTGGCCCCCCGACCTTGTGCCCTGAGTAACCTGGGATAGTCTCGAGGCTCTCCGTGAAACTGTGTAGAATAAGAGGCAGAGAAACTGGATGGGATGGTGTTTTGGGGAGGTGGAAGGAAACCAGAGAACGCAGAGGAAACCTTCACAGACGCATGGGAGAACATGCGACACTCTGCACAGACAGTAACCCGAGCTGAGGATTGAACTCTGGACCCTGGAGCTGTGAGGTAGCAAGTCTACCTGCTGCTCCACCATGTCACACATTTTCTCTCATAATTCACATAGCTGTTTTGAATCGCTTGTGGTATAAAAGAAATGTCTGCTTTGTCTAAAAAACAAGATTATGAAACATGTGGCCAGAAGCTAACAGGTCAAAAGCTGTGTAAAATAGATGTCTAGGGTTAAAAATCATTTTCAGTGCTTTGCTAAGGGATCCACATGTATCAATGTTGGTCAAGCTGGTGATTTCGATGCAGTGCAGTTTGCCAGGTGGGCCGATTGTTTTCTGAAGATAAGTGATAAAGACGGTTAAGACACTATACCTGTTGAAAGTGGACGACTTTTCTGTTGATCACTTTTCTGTTGAAGTCTTGCTTCAATTTATTATCTATGATGATATTTCTCAAGGTGGCTTAGTGGTTAGCACGTTCGCCTCACACCTCCAGGGACCGGGGTGTGCGGAGTTTGCATGTTCTCCCCATGCTGCGGGGGTTTCCTCTGGGTACTCCGGTTTCCTCCCCCAGTCTGAAGACATGCGTGGTAGGTTGATTGGCATGTCTAAATTGTCCATAGTGTATGAATGGAAGTGTGTACGTGATTGTGCCCTGCGATGGACTGGCACTCTGTCCACCTTGTGCCCAATGCTTCCTGGGATAGGCTCCAGGTTCCCCGCGACCCTGAAGAAGGAATAAGCGGTTGAAGTTGAAGATGGATGGATGGATGGATGGATATTTCTCAATCCGGGTTGTGGAGTACCACTCCCCGGTGTTTTCCATGCTCACCCAGTTTAACTCATCAGCTAATTAACAAGCCGGACCTAGGCTGAAATTTCTACATATGAGGTGAAAAACCACCGAAATGTACAAGACAGTGGTACTCCACAACCCTGATTGAGAAATACCGATCTAGGACAACCCCAAGGCATTTGTAGTTACTGACATACTTGGCTGGCCTTTGAATTACATAGTTATAAAGCATATTTCTGCCATTCTCTCCAGAGTATCAAAGTTTTGTATGGTGCTCACATAAAGCTGCTTTTCATGTGGATACATCCCACGGCCCTAAAGAGCACACAAATTAAGACCAAGGCAAAATGATTGAGAGCATCTGTGGAATCTGGTTGATTTTAGCCCTTGTGTTTTCTACCATCAGCTCTGCGTATAAGTATGTCAGCTCCCATTTATGTTATTTTCACCCAAATCAGATGAACCATCTCATGTTTAGTACTTACTCACTCTGTTTTACGGCACTATAACTATCTGGACTGACAGCTTCAATAAGGTTGTCATTAAAGCAGTCATCTTTAATGCTTGTTTACCTGGCGTTTGCATGTAATGACATCGCTAAGGGTTGTTATTACCTCCAACAGACACAGTGCTGGCATGTGCAAATGTCAGATACGGAAAATATATGACAATATCTTACAAAATATACTTGTGTATACTTTAGAATGCATTGTTAACAATAATAAAGTGTACTCCGTTTGCATAGGGGCTTCTGCACGTCTCTTTGTAGACCTGATGGTTACAAGTAACTATATTTTAGTTGTAAGTGTGTATCACTACTGTTATTGTATTAATAGTCATTGTTTTATTAACCGCGTCTATAGCTATGTTCTGAGTGTGTGTTTGTGATAGTTGTAACACTTTCTGTTTCTATTCAGTTGGTGGAAACTTCAGGCACTTTCAGCTTCTTCGACAGTTCTAGTTCTAGTGTTTTCATTCAGCAGTTTTGCACTGGAGCTATGAGGCATGAGGCTAATACAGAAAACAAGTCAACTTTTCCAAAAATCGTCTCCTGCCTCAAAACACACTCAATTTCTCAGTAATATCACACAGATTTGCTGATATGGGTTGGGACACAAGATATATATATATATATATGTGTGTGTGTGTGTGTGTATATGTACAGTTTCTGTAAACTGTAAATATACTGATCAGCCATAACATAACATTAAAACCAGTGACAGTTGAAGTGAATAACATTGAATTGTTAAGGGGTGGGATATGTATATATGTGCGTGGGGGGCGGGGACGGGGGAGGCTTACCCGTCTGGTCCGATCCCATAGAAGAGCTACTGTAGCACAAATTGCTGAAAATGTTAATGCTGGCTATGATAGAAAGATGTCAGAACACAGTGCATCTCATCTTCTTAAATATGGGGTTGCGTAACCACAGACCGGTCAGAGTGCCCATGTTGACCCCTGTCCACTGCCGAAAACACCTACGATGAGCAAGTGAGCATCAGAACTGGACCATGGAGCAATGGAAGAAGGCAGCCTGGTCTGATAAATCACGTTTTCCCTTACATCATGTGGATGGACGGGTATGTGTGCATTGTTTACCTGGGGAAGAGATGGCACCAGGATAAACTATGGGAAGAAGGCAAGCCAGCAGAGGAAGTGTGATGCTCTAGGCAATGCTCTGCTGGGAAACATTTGGTCCTCATATTCATATGGATGTTACTTTGACACATACCACCTACCTAAACATTGTTGCAGACCGAGTACACCCCTTCATGGCAACAGTATTCCCTAACAGCAGTGGCATCTTTCAGCATAATAATGCACCCTGACACACTGCAAATATTGTTCAGGAATGATTTGAGGAACATGACAAAGAGTTCAAGGTGTTGACTCGGCCTCCAAATTCCCCAGATCTCAATCCGGTTAAGCATCTCTGGGATGTGCTGGACAAACAAGCCCGATCCATCGAGGATCCACCTCCATGGTTGGGTTTGAGATTCAAATGCTAAACTGGATGTATAACTCTCTTGTACATATTAGCTCCACTCACCCGATCGGCCAAGTGCCAAATTAAAGAATCAAATTGCAGACAATAAACTGGTCTTGGCTGACTGACTACATTTTGGTTGTGCTTTAATTATGTAACAGCATTTAACATGCTAACTAATGTAGCTCTTTACATAATGTCATAAACTCGTGTTTGAGAATGGTTCGGTTGTTTAGAAATAATAATGATATGTTTGCTGTAGCTAACCTTTCATCACCCTCTAAGCATTGTAGATGAGATCATGAGTGTAACATTTTGCAGGTCAAAAGATATACAGTACATTTTTCCTTCATGTCAGTTTGTTTGATTTTACTCCAAATTTCTGTCATTTTGCCGAAGGGATTCAAAAACATTTAATTAATTACAGCAGACTTCTTCGTTTGATGGCCTCTTCTGCTACCATGGCATGTGTTTTGGCACCAAAGTGTCAAGCCTCAATAGCCAAAACACAGAAGCAGCAAAGTCAAACACAGAGATGACAGTTGTGCCAAACCCTGCGGAAGAGGAACTGCAACTGAAAACACATGTCTAATAAGATCTGTTGCCTCCTTACTTTTAAAAACATTGAATTTATAACCAAATAATCAGTTCAGCATGAAGAACAAACAATCAAGATCTGTGTGGATATTAAAAGATCTGCTCCTCTTTGTGTCCTCTAGTTTTCATAAAACCTAGCCAAAACAAAGGTGATATGAGTAATGCAATCCTTTCACACAGCATCTAAACCTTGAACATGAGACGAAACAAAACTCCATCAAAAACCTATTACGTTTTGAACATTAGCTTTTTGGTTTGATTTAGGCAGACAAAAATAAATGCAAACCTTACATTTTACCTGACGCAAGAAATGCAGCGAAATTTGTTGCAGGCTCCAAGATCGCGGTTATCTGGATTAAGGGATACAAACTTGAGCGCTCTTATCACCAGTGTAACAACCTTGGTTTTGACCTTCCACATTCCCACTTGTTCCTCTTTCTGACCACTGCTGTTTTCTGCTCCTACTCTCTTATTACTGTGCCTGGTTGCTTGGCCATTAGTTGTCTATCTGCCTAAATCTGTAAATCCCACAGGATCTTCTACTCTCTGTGCTTCTTACTAATTTGACCTGGGACTGTTCAAGTGTGATCCTTGTAGATATTCCTGCCTGCACCTCACATCCTGCTGGAACATCGCAAGGGCTTGGGTTATGTCTGATATTCTACACTCTTTCATAAAAATGAATAACATATGCATGTAGTGTTATTAATATGAATTCATGTACAGTAAGGTTGTTAAAAAACCACACACGTTTAGTGCGCATTTTCTGCAAAACAGCGTGAAGTTTCAGTGTACAATGTGCATATTTATACTACAGGGAAACAGGAAATGGTCAAAGGCAACAATCGTCCCTTGGAGAATAAAAACAATTGAAAAGAATACATTTCATCTCCAAGGATGACAAATTGTTATGCGTTTGACCGATTTGATCGCGAGCAAATATTACGCATTTTAAAACGTTAGAGGAAAGGAAAGTAGTCTTTTAAATTTTATTTGGGGAAACATGGTGTGTTGTGTCGGTTTTTCCCGAAATAATTTCACACATTCTGTTGAACGGTGCATGCATGACGCTTTCTGAAGACACACACAATGCTCTTACTCTCCTTGTGAGGACGATCCACTGGCATAATGAATAATGATTATGAGTCTTTATTGGTCAAATATACATATGCACAGTGAAATACTTTTCTTCGCATATCCCAGCATGTTAGGAGGTTGGAGTCAGTGCGCAGGGTCAGCCATGATACAGCGCCCCTGGAGCACAGAGGGTTAAGGGCCTTGCTCAAGGGCCCAAGAGTGGAAGCTTGGCATCAGTAACCCAGAGCCTTAACCGCCAAGCCACCACTGCCCCTATGCAGATAATTAATGCTATTAATTTGTTAAAAATGCTAAAAACAAAAAAAACAAAAAAACTACAGGTGGCATAGTGGGTAGTAGGGTTAGGGTTAGTCGTGAACTAGTAGGGTTATTGCCACTTCACAGATGCAGGGTCTCGGCTGAGCTCTGTGCGTGTTCTCTTCGTGTACACATGGGTTTCCTACGGGTTTCTTCTCAATCGCCCCCCCAAAATGCCAGTAGACGGATTGACTATTCTACAATGCCACTAGGTGTGAATGAGTGTGCTGTGATGGACTGGCTTTCCATCCAGGATGCATTCCAGACTCAAGTTTGGTGTTACTGGGGTAAGGCTCTGAATCCACCGTGATCCTGATGAGGATAAAATCCTTACTGGATGAAATATTACTGCATGATTAGAGGTCTAAAAAGCAGTTTTCCTTGTGGGGACCAGACAAATATCCCTATAAGGTAAAAACAAAAAAACAAAAAAACCTGTTAGTTCTTCCTATTCTTGTGGGGACACTGCCAACACACACAGACACGAGAAATACTTTGCCTACCCAACTGATGACAGACCTTTGTCATACTGTTGCTATGGAACCTTTTTGAACTGCACTGCAATTAAAAAAAAATCCACCATTTACTGTAGGTGGTCACTTTGTAGTTCCGTTCACCCAGTCTGTCAGTGAAAATGGACCACGATAGGGCTACTACTTGATATTATTTGGATGGCGGATTGTTCTCAGTATCTAATATTTTCAATTTCTCAAGTATCTACAGTATTTACACACACAAAAGCTCTGTTTCAAAACAGGCTGTGAAAAACAACAATGAAAAATGAGCCCACGGCGCCACCTCATGCTCACTATAGTCACATGCCTGTCATTTCTTTCATAATATTTGCTTAAAGTGCCAACCCTGTCAGGATTCCCCCAGTATCTCCATCTGAGGAGAGAATTGCTGTTACTGTACTTAAGTCTGCTTTTTAGGTATCTACAATATACTTTACTTGAGGGTTTATTTCACCTCACTTTTTATTTTTTTTATTTTTTTACTTTTACTACATTCCTCTGTATTCATATACAAGGGTGACTGGAATAAATGGGCTAGCGGGGCTTAGCCAAACCACCTTGCAATGACGCAAATATATCAACATACGGTTTCCAATCTGATGTCCACATCATATTATTTGCTGTTGGAAAATGACAATTATTTTGTAATTTTGTTGAACAAAGGGTAACAGCCCCAATAACCGGCAAAGGAAAAATACAAGATACAAGGCTGGAGCTGATTTCTTTCTAGCCCAGACCAACACATCCATTAGAGTGAAATGGTTAAATAAATAGTTCCACTTTTTCTGTTGCTTGGTATTTGGAGAAAACAGTTTGAAAAGCATTATACAATGTAGAAAACGCAGCTGCCTATCTGTCTTTAAGTGTATTGAATAGTTTGCCCCAAATCATTCTTACTATGGTCTCCAATATGGCCAAAAGTATGTGTGTGTACATACCTGAACATCACACCTGTATGTAGCATGTGTATACTGTAGCATTAAGTAATGAGTCTTTATTAATCACATATCCATTATAGCACATTGAAATTCTTCTTTTCGCATATCCAGGCATGTTAGGAAGCTGGGGTCAAAGCACAGGGTCAGCCTTGATATAGCGCCCCTGGGGCACCAGTGGCAGCGCTATATCCCCCTTTACTGGAAATAAGGGGTCAAAACACCACAAAAGACAGTCCACTTCTGCTGACTGTAACCTCTGATTCTTGTTCTTGGCTGACGGGAGTGGAACCTGATGTGCTTTTCTCCTGTTGTAGCTCATCCACCTCAAGGTTTGACGTGTCATACATTCTAAGATGACTTTCTGCTTACCACAGTTGTAAAGCGGGGTTGTTCACGTTACCATATATTATATTGTCATACCGTTCTGGGTAACCTCTATAAACCGTCATCGTGCATAAAAATCCCAGGAGATCAGCAGTTTCTGAAATACTCAAAGCAGTCTGTCTGTCACCAATCCCCACGGTTAAAGTCAATGAGATGCTACCCCCCACCCATTCACTCACGTATCGAATGTAATAAATACAACAATGAGCTTTAATTTCAATAAACACAAGAAAATGGCACCAGTTACACTTAGCATTTTATTGAATGTGTTTGGTTTTTCGTAGAACAAAATAAATTCATAAGAAAATTATGGCGGAAGCTACAGTCTATAAAACTACAACGCATCACACGGATGGAACAAAAAAGGCAATTTCCCCCCTAAAATCATAACATTGCTCATTTCGTCTATGTAAGCACTGCAGTGCAAATAACTGAAGGCATCAAATTAAACGTACTTTCTAAAAAGGTTACACATGGAACTTCTAGGGTCATGATGATGGCAAATTACTATTATAATGACAAATTAAGCAAATGCAAATAATCACACACACACACACACACACACACACACACACACACACACACAGTTGCCCTTGAAATCTTGACAGACCACGTACACCTTTTAACAAAGTATGTCTTGTTTTCTTTATTTTATTTTAATATTACCTGTTTAAATATCCATACAATTTTGGTATAGTCAGGCACTTCAAAGTGTTTATTGGCCTTTTGCATTGGCACTGATGAATCCTGGGAAATACAGAATGCCACTTAAAGCTTGCAGCGTTTGGACCCTTTTAGTCAGGGAGGTGAAAAGAAAAAGAAGCCCACTTCTTGTGATGTACACACAGCTCTGTGCAATGCAGTATTCAGCACCCAGCTTTAAAAAAAGAAAAAGGGTACTTTGTTACGAAGTAACATCCCTACCATGCACAAAACCCCATAGGGCAGTTCCTGAGCTTGTGCACAGCACATTTCCCAGCTCTCCCTATGCGCATTTAGCTCACCGATTTCCTGCTCAGCAGGAAGCATGTGTCGTTAATGGCTTATATAATACATCAACATATTACAATTGTGGAAAATAGGCAGCATCACTGAGAAGATATACAAATCCATTGTTTGTAAAACAGCAAAAAAGGTCCTTTTTTGAGCTCCATTACAGAGAAGGCAAGTCCTCTCATTGAGGAAATGATCCAGCGATGTATCATGATATGAACATATGGGCACATGCTTACTGATGAGAGTAATCAGGTATGCGAGAGCTGGGAAATGCTAATCGTGTGCAGTGCAATAAAAAAAAAGAAAAAGGAAAGGCAGGACTGAAACGCAGAGCTGGGAATGATCAAGCAGGAGAGAGAAAGAGACAGAGAGGAGGCAAGGAGGAATGAACAGCGGGATCGGTTTAGGATGATTTGTCCTTCCTGGCTCTGGGAGAATCCGCTCCGTTGGCACTCAGTGATCCGTTCACGCCGTTGGCTACAAGACAAGACGTCAGCACACAAGTAGTTAATAATCTGGATTATAACTGATTGACGACAGAAGTCTCACTATTTGCTTCAGCTATTCATGTTAATTCAAGTTTAGAGCTGTTTACAAATACGCAGCTTCAATATGAAATAATGAAAAGGAAACAAGCAAAAAATATTAAATAGAAAATGAAATAAAAGGTAGAAGTGCAGCACTAACCTTTTCTGGACTTGCCCTTTGAAGAGGACGATTTCTTCTTTATGGACGGCGCCTGAGCGTGTTCTCTCCACCGCCGCAGCTGGAAGTTGATGAATTTCCACATCATGAAGGCCTGAGTGATGCAGATGGCAGCCAGGACGGTCACTCTGGTCCACCAAGCAGCACCACAAAATATAATACAATACAAAAAAAAAAAAAAAAAAAAAAAACAAGAACACAAGCATTGATGCAACTTTTAATGAAAACTGCTGCAAATTTATGTATTTAACCAAATCACACTATTCTTTTGCAACTACTGTTCAATTACATCATATAAATATTAAATAAATACAACAATTTTGTTAGTCTTTGATGCCGGCTTATGTGCTTTGTTAATGTTTTTCTTCACTGTGTGAATGTGTTACTTTAACGAATGTTTCCTGCTTCACCTGACAAGCAGCACGTTGTAGTTTCCCTCAGCCAGGTTGAGGCCCTGGTGTTCAGATCCAGCCAAACCGAACCCCACAGTGAGGACGGAGAGAGACAGGGTCAACAAGCGGGCCAGGACGAACAGGACAGCCCACACTGAGAACCTGCACACGCACACACAGTTTGGATCAGTGTTCAGAAAACTTTGCGTGACCCTCTCAATTTCACTAATCAACAATCATTTCTTTAAAATAAAAAAGGGAAAAAAAAATTAAATAATCTATTAGCCCAGGGGTGTCCAATCTTATCCGGAAAGGGCCGGTGTGGGTGACGATTTTCATACCAACCGAGCAGGAGCCACACCTGATTCCACCTGTTTAATCAGTTGTTCTTGGCTTTCAATAGATTCAGGTGTGGCTTCTGCTTGGTTGGAATGAAAACCTGCACCCACACCGGCCTTTCCGGATAAGATTGGACACCCCTGTACTAGATGATCAGATCATGTTTAGCTTAAAAAGAACGATGAAAAATGACGATTGTAAAAGTGAAGCTGTTAGTCTCCACGTCTCTTCTTTTGCATTTATTGTTGTAACATAGTTCATGCAATAAAATGATACTGAATGATAAGCCTTTTAATCTGGATACAAACTCGGATGGGAAATAAGAAATCCTGGGTTTAGAAAGACGTTAAACTTCCTCAATTAAGGAGATCGTCACGGATGAATAACTCTGGTTCGTGGGCACTCACCCGGTTTGTCTCTCTTCGTTACTGAAGTAAATAATACGAGACACGTGGAAGAGCAACTCGACGAAATAATGTAGCACGAGCAGCACCACACCCAGACGGTTCAGACTGTAAACACACAAATGAAATAACTGAAACATATTGTGCTACAAAAGTTTTCATCTTAATACGACACATGAAGGCAAAAGGATGTGCGGCATCCTCAGAGTACACAAAAATCGAATTCACACAATTGACAATGTACACGAGGAACACGTCTTTCTGAATAAAGATTTTTGTTCATACTTCAGGATGTAAGCGCCTGCGATGTGGACCAAATACAGACTGATGTAAACCAGCTGACGGGGAATGTCCTCCTGAAAAACAAGTTAAAGAAACAAAACAGATTTTTACACGTAAACAGACAGACCCTGGAGAAAACCTTTCGCTCCCTCACAATGGCAGGAAATGACCAGAAACAGCGCTAATTTTTTTTATACTCACTTTCTTGATCTTCTGGAAGTAGAGTTCAGGAAGAGCGTGGAACCAATAACCCAGCTGACAGATGTAGTAAAACTTCATCTGGAACCTGGAAACATGATTCTTAGTTATATGGCATACTGCGATCCTGACATCATGGACACACATATTTTGTTTAGGATGACGCTGCCTAGACAGTCAGGTCACATGAAGGAAAGCTGCATGCTAATATCCCTAATTTCTGAAAAATTTAAAAAACAAAAACAAAAGTGTTGTTAAGATGCATCCCAATGAGAACAGCAGAAAAAAAAGTACATACTGTCTTAAAACGAGATCTTAATTTACAATATAGTTAAGGCATGAAAACACTACGAACACGATCTAGCATTAGCAAGCTAGTTGCCTTCGGAAGTGGCACATTTTTGATAGCAGGGGCAATCCCATAAATTCTGTTCAACACAAACATATGTAGTATAGTGAAAATGGCATAAATGGGCTCTTCAACCAAATTCCCCATAGAAATCTATCTAAGGTTGCCAGATTTGTAATCAGTGATTCCACTCAATGAGGATATTCAATAATTTCCGAATCATGGAGAATATGCAGACTACCTTATTCTATATGCACGAGTCCAGTCTATTTGGCCACTCAAATAACAAATTTTCTGATAGGAAACCACCGGATATTCATGTTTTCCCCATATCTCGCCTAAATATCTTAAAGTAGCAAAGTCTTGCCAACAAAATTTGTGTTTCAGTGATGAATACGTTCGTTCGAATTCTACTGAACGGTGGGACATTTGCCACTACTTCAGTTGTCCAGGTCATGCACTTTATAGACGGTCCCTTACTGACTCCATTACTATATAGCACTGATGACCTGCGTTTTCCAAAGACTGGCTTCCACGGGCTTTAACGGAGAAAATTTAAAAATATATTCAGGTGTATTGGTTCTATGTTCACTCAATACACATTATTAACACAATACACATTATGTCCTTTTAGTGTTTTTATTTCTTGAGAAATAGAAGAGAGAATCTCGAATGTACAGCGAATGTCCAATACAAACCCAACTTTAACGCGGTGCGTGCGGATTACAAATCCGAGGGTACGGTTTACAAATCTGAGGGCACGAATTAAAAAACCGGTGGCTGTATTTTTTTTCCTTACCTGACACTAGGGGGGGCTCTGTCCATTTCTTTCACAAGAAAACTAAAATTTGATTTACTTTATATTAAATACTTTAAATTGACTTTAAAATAGATGACTTGGAGCGAAACATTCAGAAAAGCAGCCAAAACATGTCCAGCATAGGTGGGAACCCCTTTAATATTGTTTAAAAAGCATCTCAGGGAAATTCCTCAAGAAATCGGGTGAGAAAATGTAAAGAATACATTTCTGGAAATTCAAGGCAAAAAGGGCATCTACTTTAAAGATGCCAAAATATTCAATTATTTTAATTTATTTTGGATCCATCACCACAACATAATTCACATAGTTCCATTTGTGTTATTCTAGACTTTTGATGAAGTGTGAAACTTATGTAAACTTTTGACCGGTAATGTACTTGTAGAATCAGTGCTGAGGTGCTAGGAGGCTGTTCTTTGGGTTTAACACCTTACAAAGGCACTTCTGGTGGTTTTTCCCTTTAATTTTTATGTGTGTGTGTTTGTCTCTGTGGAGAAGCAGCCAACACTTGATTTGCTATACTGATATGAACTTGAATGTGGTCTGATTAATCTAGGCATGATGAAGGTTGTCAGAGTTTCAGAGGAAATCGTCTTGAAGCCCAGGCTTCAATGCTATCTATTATCAGATAGAAAATGAGACTTACGACATCAGTGTGTGTGGGTAGCCTTCCCACAGACTGATGGGGTTCGGCAGGATGTTTTCCTTCGCACACAGAACAATGAAACGATTAAAATTCACAGATCACACTACTGTAATATTAATAACTGAAAAGCTGTGATGCAGTCATACAGAAATCAGAATGCTGGCTCCCCACGCGCATGAAAACAGATAGAAAGCGCTGAGCTGGCCCGACTCGTTGAACTTGCTGTGTTTGGTTTTGGAGAAGTGCATCTTCCTGTTGATTTTCTGCATGGAGAAGAACCAAGAGATCCAGGAAGGGCAAAAAATAAACAAAAATGAACATTTCTACTGAGGTCAAATGTACTTCACGAAGGTATAAAATATTAATGTTTGTATAGTACCCGATATCCGAGTGTTATATCAAATACCCCCCCAAAAAAAGCTTCATTTCTTGGTCTTACAAATTGTTAAGAATGACTAGGGGAATCTGGCCTATGTTACAACTCAAATTTATACCCCTGTGAAACAGGAAGTCATGCTTGAACAATTTCCTGTTTCTAATCACCCAGGAGTACTAAAAAATGTTTTTAAATATCAATGGGAATATACTTCAAATATATTTCTCATATGAATTCATAGGTGTGCCAATAAATGTCACACATTTAACAAAAGATTTTTTTTGATAAACCTGGGTTTTGTTTGCAATTATTTGCTATTCATGAGTGAAGAGTTTATTTTGTTGATTATTCTTTTTAAACAAAGGATCAAAAGATTAAACAATAGAAAATTTTCACAGCCTTCTTGGTTCATATTTACCAAGCGTGCCAATATTAGTAGAGGGCATTGTGTGCATGCGTGTGTATATTATTTATATACACACACATACATATATATATATATATATATTTGATTATATCTTTTCCACGTCACAACACTGAAGAAGTGACACTTTGCTACAATGTAAAGTAGTGAGTGTACAGCTTGTGTAACTGTAAATTTGCTCTCCCCTCAAAATAACTCAACACAGACATTAATGTCTAAACCGCTGACAACAAAAGTGAGTACACCCCTAAGTGAAAATGTCCAATTAGCCATTTTCCCTCCCCGGTGTCATGTGACTTGCTAGAATTACACGGTCTCAGGTGTGAATGGGGAGCAGGTAGGGCTGCACAATTAAACGGATATCGATCGCAATTACGATTTTGACTGCCCACGATTAGATGAACATGATCGACTGCGATATTGACGTTTAAAGTACGTCCTCCGCTCATAGAGGACTCCAGGGGCAACCTGTGAAGCTCTGGTGAACTCCATGCCCAAGAGGGTTAAGGCAGCACTGGAAAATAATGGTGGCCACACAAAATATTGACACTTTGGGCCCAATTTGGACATTTTCACTTAGGGGTGTACTCACTCTTGTTGCTACTGGTTTAGACATTAATGGCTGTGTGTTGAGTTGTTTTGAGGGGACAGCAAATTTACACTGTTACACAATCTGTACACTCACTACTTTACATTGTAGCAAAGTGTCATTTCTTCAGCGTTGTCACATGAAAAGATATAATCAAATATTTACAAAAATGTGAGAGGTGTACTCAAAAATGTGAAATACTGTGTGTGTATTTTATATATATATATATATATATATATATATATATATATATATATATATATATATATATATATATATATATATATATATATATATATATACAGTGGTGTGAAAAAGTGTTTGCCCCCTTCCTCATTTCCTGTTCCTTTGCATGTTTGTCACACTTAAGTGTTTCGGAACATCAAACCAATTTAAACAATAGTCAAGGACAACACAAGTAAACACAAAATGCAATTTGTAAATGAAGGTGTTTATTATTAAAGGTGGAAAAAAATCCAAACCATCATGGCCCTGTGTGAAAAAGTGATTGCCCCCCTTGTTAAAACATACTATAACTGTGGTTGTCCACACCTGAGTTCAATTTCTCTAGCCACACCCAGGCCTGATTATTGCCACACCTGTTCACAATCAAGGCATCACTTAAATAGGAGCTGCTTGACACAGTAAGGTCCACCAGAAGATCCTTAAAAGCTACACATCATGCCGAGACCCAAAGAAATTCAGGAACAATTGAGAAAGAAAGTAATTGAGATCTATCAGTCTGGAAAGGGTTATAAAGCCATTTCGAAAGCTTTGGGAATCCAGCGAACCACAGTGAGAGCCATTATCCACAAATGGCGAAGACATGGAACAGTGGTGAACCTTCCCAGGAGTGGCCGGCCGCCCAAAATTACCCCAAGAGCGCAGCGATGACTCATCCAAGAGGTCACAAAAGACCCCACAACAATGTCCAAAGAACTGCAGGCCTCACTTGCCTCAGTTAAGGTCAGCGTTCATGCCTCCACCATCAAGAAAAGACTGGGCAAAAATGGCCTGCATGGCAGAGTTCCAAGGAGAAAACCACTGCTGAGCAAAAAGAACATCAAAGCTCGTCTCAATTTCTCCACAACACATCTTGATGATCCCCAAGACTTTTGGGACAACATTCTGTGGACCGATGAGACAAAAGTGGAACTCTTTGGAAGGTGTGTGTCCAAGTATATCTGGCGTAGAAGGAACACTGCATTTCATAAAAAGAACATTATACCAACAGTAAAATATGGTGGTGGTAGTGTGATGGTCTGGGGCTGTTTTGCTGCTTCAGGACCTGGAAGACTTGCCGTGATAAAAGGAACTATGAATTCTGCTGTCTACCAAGAGATCCTGAAGGAGAATGTCCGACCATCTGTTCGTGTACTCAAGCTGAAACGAACTTGGGTTCTGCAGCAGGACAATGATCCTAAACACACCAGCAAGTCCACCACCGAATGGCTGAAGAAAAACAAAATGAAGACTTTGGAGTGGCCTAGCCAAAGTCCTGACCTGAATCCTATTGAGATGTTGTGGTATGACCTTAAAAAGGCCGTTCATGCTCGAAAACCCTCTAATGTAACTGAATTAGGACAATTCTGCAAAGATGAGTGGGCCAAAATTCCTCCAGGATGCTGTAAAAGCCTCATTGCATGTTATTGCAAACGCTTGGTTGCAGTTGTTGCTGCTAAGGGTGGCCCAACCAGTTATTAGGTTTAGGGGGCAATCACTTTTTCACACAGGGCCATGATGGTTTGGATTTTTTTTCACCTTTAATAATAAACACCTTCATTTACAAATTGCATTTTGTGTTTACTTGTGTTGTCCTTGACTATTGTTTAAATTGGTTTGATGTTCCGAAACACTTAAGTGTGACAAACATGCAAAGGAACAGGAAATGAGGAAGGGGGCAAACACTTTTTCACACCACTGTATATATATATACATATATATAAAAAGGTAATTAAAAGATTCTTACATCAAGGATGTACTCCTGGATTATGGCATGCATGATGATGGCCACCAGCATGTAGAAGAATACGGTGGCTACATCCTTCAGGCCATGGTGGAAATAATTCACTGGCGTCTCCTCGGCACCTTCTGACAACCAGACATACACACAGACATGACGATAGTGTTGAGACTGAAAGCTCATTAAATTAACTAGAATATAACAATAAGGTAATTGGAGATCGGGTAACAGCTGGGGCATGGGCCAAGAGAACAGACTTTAGTGTACATCTGTGAATATAACCGATAGTAATATAGCATAGTAATATAATCAATAACATTATAGTATAATAAAACACACACAGACACTGAACATTCTGGAGGAAAGCAGAATTTTTGTGAAATTTGGTGATTATCCACAGTCCAAGGAGCTTAGCGGTAATGTTAATTAGCTAAATTGTGTTTGGCTTGTTATTTGGCAAAAGTTCTTAAGAAAATACTGAGGCAAAAACATGTTTTCAGACTTCACAAGGTTGCGAAGCGAATTCTTTTTTTACTGTGCCATTTTGCATTCAGGTGAACTGGCACGAAATATCTTGGAGATAAAAAGTTTCACCACGAAATACCACCAGATAAAGTCTGACCGACCATCTTTGGAGGTAAGGTTCCTTATTTTGGTCACATTTGAAGCCTGAAAAAGGTACAAGTGTACATTTGCTTTTAAAAATGCCCTGAAAATCTCAAACCGTGATCGAGTACCAAGGTATGAAAATTGAACACATGGACTATGGGAGGTCGTATTAGTTCACGTATTAGTTCATGCATCATCCCAACAGTTTAACGACCTTGAAGTGCTGTTAGAAACTCAACTCTATCTGGGCCTTATCACACTGACCGCCATTAACCTTGCTGGATTTGGATTGTGCAATATGGCTATGGAAAGAATTTAAACGAAGAGCACCAAACCATTATATCTGTGGAATAATGGAATAGTCTAAAGACAATTCAAGCATTGTAGGGTGGTAATTTGGTCATGGATTATCAGCTCATGCCAATACACACACTTACACAACAAACAGTACACTGATAACCAACACACACACACAAGGTTATGGTGACGGACCCCTTAAAATTCCGCTCACTAAGCACCATTTTTCTGCAGCGAGATAAGATCTCCTGGAGCACACAATCCAAAAATTGTAGTTCCAGGAAAGTTTGAAACGAGGCAGACAGGATGAAAGCAATTTAGTTCTTTTTAAGGTGACAATATTAAATCATCATCAATATTTCTGCACATGCACGTAAACTACCAGAATGACCCGTCTCAGAGCGTTTACTCCAAACCGAAAATCATTTGCATCAGGAGTCTTGTACATTTGGTTGAGTATGCAACTTGTTTAAGAGCCCAGGTGTGGTCTAGGGAAACCCAAATGACTGGTCAATTTTAAGCAAAAGTAAAGAAACTCCCACCAGACGAATAAGATGTTTTTTAATGAAATGTTAGGATGAACAGTAAAAATGGATGCACCGATTTCTTCCTATTTCGCAAAAATTGCTCACACAGAACAGAAGTGATGTAAAGACGTGATGTGCAAACCACTGGCATGTAAACAAACATGCAGTGAGGACTCCCTCCACTGAAGTGAACACCAAACACCATGAAATGAACGACTGTGACTTACCATTTGCTGTTATCGTGACGTTGTATTGCACCGTTATGAAAAAAACTGCAATCTTTGATGTGATCTGCAACACAGCAGGGGACACAAATTTGTTCTCCACAATCAACATGACTCCATAAACAAAATATAATTTGTACTCTATATATAGAGGTTTTGATTCCCAGACACAGAAATAACCCATGATTCAAAGCAAAAGTCAGACAATGGCATACTGACCCCTATAAAGTTTCTTATGCTTTAGCTTTATAATGGAGTTTCTCGTTCCTAGACTATGACACTGCGTTTATTTTTGGAGTTACGCACATCATACATGTTTTAGCTGGAGGTCAATCGTCAGCGCCTCTGATGGTAAAGAAAAGCCGCAGGGTCATCAGGAAGCAGCTGACACATCTGAGTGGTGGGCCAATAATTAATTTTAAGTAGTACACTACATGATAAAACTATATTATATCTTATGGATGGAGAAGCCGTGATGGCGTATAAAGACGGAATCATGTTCTTGTCCAGTCTGAAGTAGTGACATTTCAGCATTAAACAACCCCTAAACCCAAGTCACACAAATGCCAACTGCCCTCTTCAAAATAAACACGAGGTGCTGCAATGAGGTAAAGCAAGAACCACCCGAAGGAGTGGGACTTGCCTGTTCTACAGAGGATTTAATTGGACGAACACAAGGCTAGTAGAGGCTGAACAATCAAAATTTGTTAATCGGTTTCGCAGAAGTGAAAACTATAAAATAAAATCTATGGCATGTGGATATCTTTTTTCTGGATATACAGGCATACTGACGTTCGGAAAACTAAAATACAGGTACAAAAACACAGTGTGCCCTGCGATGGACTGGCACCCTGTCCAGGGTGTACCCTGCCTTGTGCTCGATGTTCCCTGGGTGTAGGCTCCAAGTTTCCCCGCGACCCTGAAAAGGATAAGCGGTATAGATGATGCATGGATGGATGGAGGGAGGTACAAAAACACCAGTGAAACGCCAACGTAGATTTAAGGACCACTTTAAGGATTTGCTCTTTCTTTCTGATGATGACAATACGCCAAAACAACTTTAATACCCGTTCATTTCATCAGCCAAACCGATAACGGAGCAGCACAAAAATAAAACGCCATTTCGTTCTATTCAACCGTCCATCTAAAAAATAAATAAATGCAGCATTCACAAGAAGCGTTTCCATTTAAAATAATAACAGTAAGTATTTATTTAAAAACAACAAACACGATAGAAAACGTCACGGAAAATCGAACGGTTTCCATTAGAAACCATCAGCTAACCCTAAAAAAACCATTAACGGTCCTTACTGGTATCCACTAGACATATCAAGCCATGAATAGGAGGCACAACAAATTACCAGTAGAGACCCAAAGGGACCATTAGAGTTTCCATTAAAACCAATACAATTCCCATTATAACCATTTCAAATTCGGAGCGTTCTATTGTTTGTTTTTCAGCATGGAAAGAATAATACATGCACAAATGCGTGTGTATGTAGACTATGTATGCATGCGTGTGTGCTTGTATGTACAGCCTACAAACACATACACTAATTTTATTTATTTATATATACACTGTACATATGTGTGTATGTGTTTATATATATATATATATATAAACAGACATATACATACACACACACACACACACACACACACACATCTAATCTAAACTACATAGTCCATTCAGTTGACTTTAGGCGCTACTTCTCATGCATTAAACAAAACAAAACAAAAAAAAATACACGAAAGAAAGCATGAAAGAACTCCAGCTCCCATGATGCACCGCGACTTCTCTCGCTGGCGCTGGTTTTCAGAACTAAATTTAAAAGAAAACACGGGAGTGTAACATTAAGAAAGACGGAGGAGAGAGAGAGAGGTCCGGGCGGAAGATCTCGCTGGCGGAAAATAACGCTAACGTGGCCAAAGGCGCTCGCGTCGGAGTGACAGCGCGCGCACAGAATGCCACGTAACCGTCAAATCCACCGCACGCGCTCAGGAATCGTCCACGCAGCTGCGACGATGTAGCTCGAGGAAAATGTTACAGTGCTGCCCAAAAACCCCAACAAACCACCCTGCTGGACTGAACATACATCCCTGAACTCAACTCAAGCACAACCACAGCGCCAGGGAGCTCATTCCAGAGGAAGACAAGTGGGGCAGCTGTACAGACACACTGAGAACAACCGAACACAATAAGCACCGATCCTTCACTTGTGTTTAAAGGAAGTAGGTGTGTACGAGTCTGAAGGAGCTCGTGCTGAAGAGATCACAGACCCCAAGCCCGGTCACCTCACCCTCCGTGAGTAGGGCTCGGAACTGGAGTGTGTGAATAACAGAAGTCTGGTTTGTTGGTCCTCACCTCGAACATGAGTCCCAGCAGGAAGAGCATGGCCACACACGACACGATATCTGCATGGTTCTGGATCACGAACTCGTGGCTGAGGACCGGAGGAGTTTTGTTGTTCTTCTTTCGGATTCCCATGATGCTTGAGAAACTTTTCGTGGCCAAACTGAGACACAGAGCACAGCAAAAACCTCTCAGTGGCACCGACAGCACTAAAGCCACTTCTCTATCCAAGCTCCTTCTTTCTTTTTTTTTCTTCCCCTTTTCTTTCTCCCCCCTTCTTCTGGTGACTAATCTAGCTCACTGCTGCCCCCTACTAGCTGGGAGGAGGGCTTCTGAAATGTTCTGGACAAGCGTCTCCGTCTGAGTGCTACAGAGGTTAAGGAAATTGACAAAATTCACAATAATAAACGCCAATGATTCAGTTCCAGACATGCATGCCCACGCCATAACACTGCCTCCACATGTTTGACAGATGATGTGGTATGTTCTGGAATATGATTTTTAACAAAGTCTAATCTGGCCTTTCTGATCTTGACTGTTACCAGTGGTTTGCGTCTTGAGGTAAACCAGCTGTATTTACATTCATGAAGATAGAAATTGATGACATGCACACGCTTATCATGGGAATGTCGTGTTGTGGAGTGTGATTTTTTTCTTTAGAAGGCGTTCCTCGTAATAGGTGTGGTTTGTAGTCTCGCAGGATGCAGACAGACTCTTCTCATTGTGGATGGTCATGCTTACAGCCCAGAAGAGAGAACAATCTAATTAGATTCATTCGTTTATTCATCATTATCCTGGTCAGTGTCATGGTGAATCAATTAATTAATTTAAATTTGGTTTTGTTATAGATTTCAATCCAATTTCCCCCATAAATTTAAAGGAGCAGTTTGTAATTTTATAGCCCTGCAAGACAAACGGCATTTCAACAAAACCACAGGCAAGCGTTCCACTTCTCTTCCCAACCAAGCTCACATCCTTTGTCAAAACTACATACAGTATGTGCTCGAATATTGCGTTCATGGTGCATTCTTAGACAAAATTCGTTTAAGTTGTTTGACGTGCGAAGTGGGAAAACAAAACAAAACATGGATGCCTCCACCGAAACATGACTTTTTGTTTGCTCTGTAAGAGCATGCAGAGCCTGAGCAGGCACTAGTACTATTCGACTAAAGTGAGGTTCAAATGTTCGTGCAACATTTTGGACTGAAATTGCAGAACAGCAACAATAGCAGACAATAGTGAGCAGTGCTAGCAACAAGCTAACCAGCATACATTAGTGATAACTCCCATGTTGATGATTACCTTCTCAAAACAGCGATTAGTATGGTCAGGGTTAGAGATTCAACTAGGTACTGGGTCTGTATATTAGCTGACCTAATGACCTACTGCTACAATTTAAAAATAGAGAAACAGTAGACTGTTCACAGTGGGCGTGGCCATTTTGATTTGACATCACTCCGTAAACAGGGAAGGAACCAGGATGGAAGGAACCTTCCTTAAACAGGCAGGGAAAGTAGTTAAGAAGACTACCCCAAGTTGAGGAGTTGAAATTGTAACTCGAGTGGGTGTTTTCGGTAGCTTTTACTGGTTGTAGTTTGGGAAATTATAAATTACACCCTCAACTTGAAGTTCCTTTTCAGGAAAAAGGGGCTGAGCAGATCTGTTCTGGGAGAACTAATGTCCAGGCCAGAAATGTATAAAAGAGCAAGATCCTTTGTATGGCAATATTGTGACTCAAACTTTTAAGGTATCTCTGGAAATATATAGCTATTACAGATCTACAAAACAATGAAATAATTCATGGTATCTATTTACAAAAAAAAAAAAAGGTAGTACCTAAAAGGCACAACATGAAAATGGACCCTGCAGCCACACAGAGGCTTTAGATACAAATTTACAAAACTGACTATGAAATGGAAAAAAATTACCATTTTCACCAATGCATTCACACATTAATCCCCATTTCCAAAACTCCATAACGATTTCCCAGGTCATTTCAGACCCATATTTCCAGTGCCAGGGGAATAGTTTCGGTCTTATATCTGCTTTCGTAATTGCTGAATGGCTCAGAAGACATGCTACAGAGTGTATTTTAACCCCAATGTGGAAAATCACAGATTTTTTTTTTAAAGCAGACAATAAACTTCAGGCTAAACTGAATCAAAACTAGAGCCATTGTTGTCACGTAGAGCACAAACCAGCTGGACAGCATGAACTCGTAGCTATAGCAAAACCCACACAAATAAGCACAACCCAATGACTGGAATGCAAACTATAATCGGTATGTTCACTGTGGCTCTGTGTTTCATACTTCCTCCAAGTGCAGATATGACAGTTTGTTATGATGAGCTCGAACACACTACACATGTCCTTCAACGAGTAACAAGGTATTACATCCACCATATACTGTACACAATGATAAACAGTATATTAGAATTACATGACTTATTATACTGCTCACTATGTACATGCTGCAAATTTGAGTAGATGAATAGATCTTTAAATTACAATGTACTTTTCACCTCAATTTCTAATTCTTGTTCAAGTGAATGTTGTGTACATAACTATTCCAGACTCCAGTTTCAGAATTGCAGAGTTTAATGAACTCCTGGGGTTGTCAAGTCGCAAAATAAATATTTACCTATCCCGTAGGTAATCCGTTTATCCCGGCAACGCTGGGTGCAAGACGGAAGAATTCACGCTGAGTGGGATGCCAGTCCATCATGTACTCATTGAAGTCTAGAGGCAGTCGAGTGTAGATACCTACCTGCATGTTTTTGCAAAGTGGGAGAAAAGTGGAGAATCTTCACAGACAATAACCTGAGCTCAGGATACAATCGGACCCCCGAGCACACAAGTGGTAAGACTACCGACTGCACCACCATTCTGCCCTAAAGCTAGTGATTTCATGGAATATCTATGTTCTATATTAAAGTATGCTCATTTTTCACGAAGGGTGCCGATAATTCTGGATTCTTGACTATAAAAAGAACTATTGAAACAGACTGTGTCAATGAGCAAATGTCAATTATCTATAAGCTTCACCAGTTTACCCTTTAAGCACTTTATTTAATAAATGCTCAGATACTCAGGTTTGGCTCTTTGGCTGAATATTTCCAGCCTGGGTGTGTGTGTGTGTGTGTGTGTGAATATTACGTCATGTTGTAATTTTCACACGGAGACAGAAAGTAGGGAGTGGTGATCTCGGCTTATGAGAACACACTGACTTTGAATGAAACTGACGTCCGCTTTGGAATGGAGGAAGCAGCAGCAGTGTGTGAGCTCCTGTGAGGTGAGCACTTTACAGCTATTTTAGATACGTTTTCAGATCCAAAGGGAACCTCTTTGAGAGAACATTGCATATTGATTTCACAAAACACAATACATTGTTACTGTGTTGTGGTCACCCAATGGTTCAGATATAAAAGGTGGTATTGCTGTTGTATTGTATAGGAGAATATAGATGTTAGTAATGTTAAATATTGATGGAAAGATCAGCTAGTGAACAGATCTAGGTGCTCCAGTGCCCAAACCATTAAAAGACAGTTGTCCTTATGCTGCCTTTTAATGCTGCCTTCCTAGGGAACGAGAATTTCCCCTCACCGAGACTATACATGATTACATTATGATTTATGACAAACAATAAGTTTGAACTGTAGCCCAGTTTTAAATCAGTTCTTAATACTTGGAGGAGCAAAGTGCAGTGTTTAGTCATAGCAAGTTAAAATGGACAAGTACATTATGATAAGCCTATGTTAATCTGTTTTACCTGTCTATCATTAACACTGCTTCGGTTTCTGAACAGATTATGAAGGTGAAAATGGATTCCCAGTCTAGACATCCTGCGAGAACAAAATGACGGAACCACACAAACGTGGATGTACACCTAGCTTGTCTCGGATATCAAAGCTATGGCGTTTTCTAGATTCCGGTGGATCTGCACTCTTATTGGACTAATCTTCTCCGTGGTGGATATCGCATCTGATTTCTTGCTGAGCTTGCAGTATTTCCGGGAAGGACACTACAACTGGTTTGCTCTGACACTCTTGTTTATTCTCGCCGGATCTCTGTGCGCACAGATTTTCAGCTACTCTTGGTTTAGAGATGACTGTAATATCGAGGAGGAGACAAATGCACAAACGACTCGTATGGGCTTGCTCCATCTCTTACACCTGGGCTTCTTCACCAGGTTAGGCTGAAACTCTTACTACAGTTAAAATAGTTCTTGGACAAAGTGTGACTATTATTATTATTATTATACAAACCCCTAAAAATGTATACGATGCAGCTTCATAGAATTAACACCAAACTCTACTTTAAAAATTTTTATGAATTACATTACTCCAGCACAGAAGATCGTGGAGCTCTAAAACACAAACATTTTCATTATGCGCTGCTTTCTCAATAACAGCACAAGTTAAAGGAATGGCATGTGAATCATTCTGTAATCTCAGCACTATCCTATCACCACCACCAATGGGAACATCTTCAAGATAAATAGGCCGCACGTATTACAGTTACTGATTAAACTGATGAAAGGACAGTAAGCCAGAGGATCACAGATCTGCTGCAGTATGTAAAATCCAGAGTAACAACGACTCTGCTGTTCTGCGTTGAACAGCAGAGTTTATTAAATGGTAATTCAGAGTTGAAAACCAGACACATTCAGATTGAAAGGAGAATAATCTGGCTTAATCCTGAAGCTGACCAATTCGAAAGTTCAGATGAAAACGAAACAGGTGTGGTGTACAGTATATACACTGGCTAATGGGAACCTGATTTCAAACTGTTGAGACTGATTAGGAATACAGGATGTTCCAAAAGTCTCCATACACTCCATACTATGTACACCAGCACCACGTCGGTTGTTCCTTGGTGAGTGGACGTTCGTGGACGTCCACTTCTCAGTCGGGCCGCAACACTTCCAGTCTTTTTGAATTTTCTAATAAGTTTGACAACAGAGTGGTGTGTTGATGTGATTTCCATGTTTCCTGTTAAAATCCATCTCGACCTTGTGACAGCTTCCCGATCCAGCCATGAGAATGATTTCAATACGTTCCTCATTGGTCAAAGACGTTCTTAAAGGCTCTCTGAAAAAAAACAAAAACCTAAGTAGGAACATTTTTGAAGACAAATTTTGAAGACATTTTGATAAAACAAAAAACAAACAAACAAAAAAAAACTGTAGTATGGAGACTTTTAAGACACTCTGTAGTATACAGCATATTGGGAGAAGACGATCCCTAGTGGCCAAATGTGAGACGTACATATGGTCCTTTTCCACTTGCTTCTTGGCCTGTTTTTGGGAGGTGGGATGAAACCAGAGAACCCAAAAGAAACTAATGTGGAAATGGGGAGAACATTAACCTATACAGCACATGGTAACTTGAATTACTGTGACATTATACAATAAAATTTAACAACCATACTATCTAAACCTGGATATATGGGACATAACGAGAACGTCAGTGCAACACTCTACTCGACATCCCTAACACAAAATAGGAGAAATATTCAAAAGCAGTAGTACTCGAACCGCAACCGATCGAATTATTTTAAAACCAAAACTATACTGCTTAAATAACACTGCAGAAGACAATGAATTTATTCTTGAATCATTCACAGGAGTATTTACACAAGAAATTCATGTATGGAGCCTTTGAGGTGACATGGTGGTTACTTTGAAATAAGGCGTATCCACAAATATACTGAGGCCACGATAAACAAAGTCATGCCCTTGAATCGCACAATTTGCACCTGCAACTCAATATATTATGGATATGATAAAAAAAAAAATTTAAAATATATTACGCTCATCAAATATCATTATTCTTGTGAGCTCATAATCAAATGTTCATTGTCATTTAAAATACCTATATAAAATAATTAAAATATTAAAAATTTTTTAAATGGTATATAGAAATATCAAATAAAGTGCAAGGTAATGGATAAACCCACACTTTACAAGATGCTTTCGCCGGTGCCGCAAACCCACAACCACACAAACTGCCACTAATGTGCTCTTACCTCAAGCAACTAAATTAGACACACCTGTTCAACAGAAATGACAAAGAAGTGTCTTGTGTCAGAATGCCACTAGGTGGAGTAAATCTAGAGTGTCCACAATGAGAAGTGATAAATAAATATAAACAAAAAACGTATACATATACGGTCTAAAAAATATTTAACATACAATACCATGCATTGGAGAAATAAGTTGGATTTCAGAGAAAAGGACTAAAATCAATTTCTTCATTTAGACCAGGAAAATCTATAGCCTTAATCTGATGTAGATAACACTTTTCACCATTGTAATAATAATTCCAAACGATCTGTTCAATCGTCATTTTGTCCTTCGGCTCTATGTAAGGTTAGCCTCTTATTGAGTTTTGTGGGAGTCACTAAATGCAAAATCAACTGTGGTGTGATCGCAATTGGTCATTTACAGGTGATTTGTCAATTTGTCAATATACTATATGCAAGATCAGCATTACCAAAACGATTTTATGTCTGATGAGGACCAATGAGGGCTTAGTTTGGTCTGGTGAGAATTTGCCAGATGAGGGAGAGTTATCTGTGTGCGTCTCCATCAGGCTCTTTCCTTCCATCGTTTAAAGGCCGAGCACCCCTGAGCGACGCCAACCAAACAATAACAACGCTTACAAGAAACATTCTAACAGATGGTTGCAACAATAACAAAACACATGGACAGTGATGAGCTCAAAACTGCCAGAGAATAGAATAATACCATGATGAGCAATACAAAGTCATTTGGAGTTTAAATGCTGCTGATAAAAGTATGTAGGTGTATGTAAAAGTAGGCGGTGGTTCATGTGCTGGCTCTGACAGAATGAAAAATAAAAAGACTGTATGCATATAAATCCATTTAAGGCCCTATTATGGCCTTGCTGTTGTGGTTACCAATTTTCAGTCAGTATATAAAGGTGTATATAACGTGAAGCTAAAATGTCTCTATAGGTCTAATCAACTCTAGTTGTTTTTCTCCACTTGCTAATAGTGCAACATTCCCCGATTCTTAAAGGAACTCTTTTGGCCAAAAGTGAGTCTGAGTGCAACGTTTCAAGGAGTGAAAACTGTACTAGTACTGCTTTTAACTCTCTGACATCCTTTTGTCCATTTTTATAGATAACAATTGGTCATACATTGTTAGAAACCACAGGAACAAGTTTGTCAGATGAGTGTGTGATGAATGACGGAACAACTCCTTACCTTTGTAGTGTCTATACTGCTTCCTTCTGTAGGTACTACGACCTGCTGAAGAGGAGCTTTAGTTGTGTATGGAGGGCGGACTCCAGGTCAAGTAATGTGCGAGAGCTGTTTGGGTTGGCGGCTGATCTCAGCATGCTGCGGCTGATGGAAACATTTTTAGAGAGTGTTCCTCAGCTCCTTCTACAGACATACATCATGCTGCAGCACCAACGCACTTCCAAACTACAGTGTGAGTCCTCAGTGTACATCAGAATGATATTAATAATAATCTCATACACAGCTATAAACAAATTAAAGGAGAAAAATCTAAACGTATTAGTAAGTTGTTGGGTCATCACATGCTGCTTGAACAGCTTCACTGCCCCTTGGCATGAAGTCTCTGGAACTGTAGTACTGTACTGGAATGATAAACAACATTCTTCCAAAATTAACAGTCCACTCACTGTGGCATGAAGTGACGTGACTGATTCTCCGATGTCTTAAATCGCCCATTATTGATTTTTACTAGTCATCTGGTAAACTGGTCTTTAACAACAGAAAATATCACGTCAAACTCTGCCTCAGTTAACAGAATTCACTCTGCCACAGTGCACAGATTTTACCAAACGCTTCTACACAATAAGCACTAAATGGAAATGACAGATCACTGCGGGAACAACCTCCACAGAAATAACACTGCGTGTTAAAGCCCAAAATGGCTGTTCTAAATGTTTTGCTCCTAATGCTGTCTACACAATATCTATGTTGCTTATACGCAGGTCCCATTACTTTTATGAGAGACTGAAATAAATTAAACATAACCATTAAAAACTTGGTTACTGTTTAATACAGCTAGCTTGTTTGTGTTAGCATGCTAGTACATAAGGTATCTAATACAGCAATATAAGGTTACTGTCACTGGAGGTTGGTTTTCACTACTAGGGTTATTAAATGAGGCATTAAATAAAGCTAGCTAGTTAGCCTTGCACTGAGGGACTGTTATTAGGGTATATCAATTTATAAAACAAAGTGTTAAATAAAACAAGGTGTTAAATAAGCCAGCATTACACATCTCAGTAGCGAATATTACTTACAGTACAAAATATAAATTGCTGTCTCACCCCAGTAGAATTTTAACTCAGTGTGTTGGCCATTTTGAAATGTGCTTGATGGATCCCGCATTCAGCTACAAAGAACAGGTTACAAAGGTTGCAGTTCTGTTACATTTTTCACATATTAATATTAATAGGCATTATTATATGTTACAGAATTTCACTGCTTACATTCAATGACAGAGTGAACCGGACAGAGCATTGCTAAGTACTGAACGCGACACACAGGTTCAATGTCAAAATACAATTATTGTAAACCACACTGTTTGCTCTGTTTGTCTTGCAGATCTTAGCATGGTCGTGTCCTTCCTAAATGTAGCCTGGAGCACAGTGGATTACTGGCGCTGTTTACGCAGATCGCTCCCCAACACCACAGAAATGCCAGGTGGAACTCCTACAGTCATCTACCTGCTTTATAAAATCTTAACAATCACCGCCCGCATTCTGAGCCTCACACTGTTCATCATGCTGACCTCCTGGAGTATCCTGATGTTATTTTTCATCTGGCTAACAGTGACAGTGTGGGCTCACATAGTAAAAACTCATTTCTGCACGTCGCTGTGTTTGGAGGAGCTTTATCGCAGCGTTGTCGGGGTCATTCTTGTCTTCACCTTTTTCAACATAAAAGGAAAGAAAACCAAAACAGAGATGGGTATATATTATGTGATGAGCATACTGCATAACTTTTCAGCTCCTGGTTTCTTGTACCTGTTCATACCGGTGATTGCAGAATCAGACTTCTTTTTACCAGTTACAGTTTTCATATTAATTTCTAATACATTGGGACTGGTATTCCTGATCCTCTACTACAGTGCTTTACACCCACGGAATCAAGACGAGTCAGATGTAGTGGATGGAATGGTCACGAGGAACACAAATAGTTCCTCCACACGTCGTTCCGACGGATTTTTAAGACTTTAACACCTTGCAGTCTGAGGATTGAGGACAATGTTTAAAGCCTCAGGGAAGCTACATAAAAAAAAAATAAGGTTAATGTTTGTCTTGTATGCAAAAAGACTCAGTGGCATTCAGACTTTCCAGTGCGTACAAACTCTTAACCAGAAGTACGCTCCTTGTCCTGTAAAGTGGCTGGAGTTCCACATACAGAGCTTTTATGAAAACTGCACCTTCCCCCTTAAACTGTGTGTGTGTTTTTTTGTGTGTTCAAGTCCAGGGAGCAGAGCTAATCTAATGAAAACTAGAGCTAATCTAGCAAGTAAGAGCAAATGTAGCAAGTGAAAGCAAAGTTCGTATGCAAAAGTGAACTAGTGAGCAAAATCTACCTCTGCAATGAAAGCTAACCTAGGAAGCAAAAGCTAACCCTGTTAGTGAAAACTAACCTCTTGAATGCTGATGCACCCGTAGGGAGGAAGCTGTACATCATCATCATCGTCATCGTCGTCGTCGGGAGAGAGAATAAAACTGTCATTCCATTAACGCATCATTTAAAAACCTTCTTATATATGTGTGTGTGTGTGTGCATGTATGTATATATGTGTATGTATGTGTGTATGTATGTGTATGTATATGTGTATGTATGTGTGTATGTATGTGTATGTATATATGCTAAACTATTTGACTATATATACACTGTATGACTTTCCACCACTGCACATTGTTGCCATGAAGCAACAGTTTACTAACTACACCCCTTAATATATATATTTTTATTTATTGAACTAATTTATAGCACGTTAGCCTCACACCACCACGGTTAGGGGTTTGACCACGGCCCTGTGTGTTGAGTTTGCATGTTCTCCCTGTGCTGCGGGGGTTTAGTCCGGGTCCTCTGGTTTCCTCCCCCAGTCCAAAGACATGCATGGTAGGCTGATTGGCATGTCCAAAATGTCCGTAGTGTATGAATGGGGGTGTGAATATGTGTGTGATTGTGCCCTGTGATGGATTGGCACCGTCCAGGGTGTACCCCGCCTTGTGCCCGATGCTCCCTGGGATAAACTCCAGGTTCCCTGCGACCCTGTAGGATAAGCGGTATAAAAGATAGATGGGTGGATGGATGAACTTATTCAACATATTTGTGATGTAAATGTAATTATGCATGCAGTAGAGGGATAAAGTATTCATTTCACATTAAATGATAGAAATATCAGAAGCAGTTTTCCTCAGCCCATATATCATCCCTACAGTTTACATCGTCCCAATTATTTACAACTACTTGTGGAAATGATTTTGTACCACGGGGAAAAGACTGAACTTTAAGCACTACTGAAGGATTATTATGAAAGCAACACTGAAGCACTTTACTTAAAGCTGAACTTTATAACTAACACACATTTACTGCTGTAGGCATAGCTGTAAAAATAGTTTTTTCTAATCTAGTTTTTTGAAATCTTTCAGAATGACTCAAATATTCACACATCTCATATCATAATCACAAATAAATGTATTTTGTTTTACATGGTGCATACTTGATATCACAGTTATATAATAATAAGTTATATATATCATGTCTAATTCTAGTAAAAATTCTAGTGAGAAGCTACTTTGTAGCTGTCCAACACCAATAACCAGAAGAAACCACCAGGTGGTGCTGTGCTTCAAAAATATGGACTACAGGCACTTTCTCAGGGGAAGCTGTTAAATCTTATATTAACCTATATGAATACATGCAGCTATGAACAAACATTTAAAACCTATTTTGTGTAGCGATATTATTAGTTATACCACAATTTTATCAGCTATTCTTAATCATCCTTATATCTCATAGCACTGGTTTCAACGCTTTTTGTTCTAAAGCATCATTTTGATATGAAACACATATCTTCTTTTAACGTAAACTAAAATAAAAAGAGAAATAAAATCAAGTTTGGAAATGTCTTTATGATTAAACATCACTGACAATTTGACATTAAACCCAGGTCCCCAGATCCCTGGACTGACTGCGTGTTTGTGTAAAATTATCAACATGCCTTGAGTATGTACTCAATTTATAGAGTTTATTATTAGTGAATTAGTATAACACACATTATGTTAACAGTAACATTATTACAGATATATGTAATGCATAGCTTTAAATCAGAAGCACAAAAACGCACCAGAAATGTAGAATTGATCATACACTACTGGAAGAGTATCTTTATCAACCAATGAAATACATGTGAAATACATGTGAGTGTGATGTCTACAGAAAATTGAAAATGGAAAGGAATATACGTTTTGGAAAAGACCAGGACTTCATCATCACCACCACCACCACCACTACCACCACCACCATCATCTCATCATCATCTCATCATTAATAGTGAATAATAGGGAAATTTACATATTAAACCGACTGTAAATCCCTAAATGCGATAATGTTTTTAACAATAATTTCGGTACATTCTGCTGGCTTCATTCATAGTCAATTGCTGTGTTTACAGAGTTGAATAGGTCAGTCCTGGTAACACCACTGAGAAAAGAGACACAACAAGCTACAGAGGGAGTGTGCAAGTTCTCACAATCCTGAAGAAACAACCACAATTTCTTCAAACCCACAACCACTGATTATTCTCTGCTCTTCTTTAGTGATTTTCAGTAATACCTCATGCCCGCCGACATCTATCCATCCATGTTCTGTACCACTTATCCTACACAGGGTCGTGGGGAGCCTGGAGCGTATCCCAGGGGACTCGGGAACAAGGTGGGGAACACTCTGGACAGGGTGCGAATCCATCGCAGGGCACAATCGCAGACACATTCACTCACTACAGATGATTTGGAGATGGCAATCAGCCTACAACACATTTCTTTGGACTGGGGGAGGAAACTAGAGTACACGGAGGCAGCACTGGGAGAACATGCAAACTCCACTAAGCCACCATGCCCCCTGCAAGCCTACATCTTACTGCAATGGAAGAGTAAAAATTGCCCTGAAACACAGTTACGTACATTTATATTAAAATATTTGTGATGTGAATAGCAATTATTGTGCCGATTATTTGGTTGGTGCTGTATTTTCATTATACCCATGAGCAGTTAGTGGGTGTGTGCCAAGCTGATGTTACAGGAGGACATAATTGTATACACAGTACAATAGTGTTTAATAGGAGCTTTGGAAGCTGATCTGTGCATATATAGCACTGTGCATGGTCTGTGCATATATAGCACTTCTTAAACCATTCACACACACGCCAATGGTAGTGGAGTTGCCATGCAAGGCGCTAGCTTATCTTTGGGGGCAACTTGAGGTTTAGTGTCTTGCCCAAGGACACTTTGGCATGTTGAGTCATGTGGGCCGGGAATCGAATCGCCAACCCTTCGATTAGTGGACAACCTGCTCTACCAAATGAGCCACAGCCTTGAATAATTAACTGATGCCCTCAGTTCACTATTCATTTATTGCTTAAGTGTCCTGAATGCTAGTAAAAGCAGAACACAGCTCAGTGCAAATGAGTCGCTGCAACTAAAACATCCACACAACACCACCAACAATACAGAGAACAGCCTTCAGAGGATGTGTATCTGACCCCACAAGCCTCAGTTTGTGTTCAGTCATGAAACAACCATGACAGCATCTTCAAACCCACAACCAGTGATAATCTCCTCTCTTCCTTAGTGATTTCCTGACTGATTGCCACTCTGTAATGCAGCATACAGAGCCAGAATCTTTCTGCAATTTGTCCAGACACAATAAACACACGGAGAGCAGACTTAACCATGGCTGTTTTCCATTAAGGCTTCAAAGTCTGCATAAAGCCTGATTAATGTGGTTTGGTGAAACAGTGTGTCTTTAATTATTATGGCTGAGCTCACTGAGGCCAGAACAGAGATACATTAGCAGCGAAAACAATTCATAAACGTCCGAATTCTGACAACAGGGAGCCTTTGCCTCATGGTTGGAGAATTCTCTGGAAACAGGGGATGAAATGAGCCTCCGGTGTGCTACACAAAGAGTGCCGAAGGTCCTTTAATCATAGCGAAAGGGCTAAAAAGGTTATCCAAGGCAGTGACAGATATTGGGGCAAATGGGGGGTATTTTAATTAGATCATTTTGTTTCTGCGCTCTAAATAAAGTGCACATGCAGTGGGCAAAGTGAGATTACATCATACAAATTAATTAAGGAGCGAAGCGATATGAATAAGTTACGAAGTAATGTCCCCAACCCCCCACCCCCCACCCCCCAGCACCATACACATCAGTATATCATTAACAATCTAAAATATTTCACAACTAACAATTTAACTTACAACATATTTCCATTATTCTAACAGCATATCATTTTTACTGATATATTCACATCCCTGCACTTCTTTATCTAAAGCTTCAAAGCAAAACTGGCCTGCTATTTAACAACAAATAGGTGCAACTGCGAAGTGATGGTAACAATAGTTAACATTAGCCTAGCACAGTCTAACGTTTTAATAGCTGGCTTTTTAAGATTAGCTGATTTTATTTATACCACAGCGCTGGTACATTCTTGAAGGAGTCTCCAGTGTCAGTGCTTTGTAAAAGTAACGTTCACACATATGGCAACTCGTCGCGACAAAGCGACTGGAAACCTTTAATTTTCAATGAGAGCTGGTGACTTCCGACGACATGAACGACGGCGACTATTGGTGACTAGATGTGGGCGTGTCCAGCGCTGCAACAAAGTTTAGAAAAGTTCAACTTTATGCAAATTTGGAGCAGCTTGTTACAGTGATTAGCAACAGGAATGAAGACACTGCTCTACTCACTAGCTATAATTTTGCTTTAAACACGTTAAGGCCGTAAGCCATGCTAAGCTAATCGACACTTGCACTTTCACCACCGATAGATGGCCGCAGTGGCTCAGCGTCTTCAGCTCGTAGGATCTCATGCCTATATACACTGAGGAATTTTATATACAAGTGTTCTTACTCCGGAATGTTTCATTTTAGAGACAGGAAAGACTGATTTGTTGTCTAAAGTGGAATGCTAGTCATGTCGCTCACTGATTAATGTTACTTTGATATACAGCGACAATAATACCCCTAATATAGACTGCTAGAGACAGGAAATATCTCGGATATAACGTTATAGCGTGTTATATTTAAATGCGCGCACACACACACACACACACACGCACACACATGCACACTCAGTTTGGTTTATTTGTACAGGATGACGACAAAGTTTTGCTCCCCGGACATTTTCTACAGATCCATTTGTATGAAAGGACTTATAATAATACATAAAAGTACAATCGATTCATTATAAAACTACAATGCATGAAAATAAACAGTACAGCCCATGAGTTATGTAGCTCTGGCTGTTAAACTCGTTTCTCGTAGTGGAATAAATGAAAACGTTCGCCTGTGGCTGTTTAAAGGTTTAATTCAAAATAAAAATGTATGTACTAGCGAGAAGGTTTATTTTGCTGGAGCGTTATTATTGGAGTGATTAAGCAATAAGCGATTGGTTCATTAATGATTTAGCCGAGGCGCACGCCAACTTAAACTTTTAACTTATTATTTCAGCTTCACGTTGTTGTTGAAATCGCGACCTAATAAATCTCAGCTGTGAACATTTTAGCATGCTAGTATAAACAGACTTCCTGCTGAAGCCCTGTTTGAAAAATGTGATTTACTGTGGTTTACTGCAACAGCGCAAAACTTTATTTCGTATTGTTATCACATTCATTATAAATGAGAGTTTTCACCGTTGCTTACACCAGCAGCTGTTTCTCAATGACTGAAGCCGTCGGTATGAAAGAGTTCAGCTGCGTTCAGTGTCATTACACACTCCTTACACACTGTCCACAACAAACACATCATATTTCACCTCTACACGCAAATTTCAAACAGTCTGAAATCAAATTCATCCTACACTACTATACTATACTACTCTACAAATGTTTCATTCAGTACGTTTACATGGACAACAATAATCCGATATTAACCAGATTAAGACGATACTCTGATTAAGAAACTAGCATGTAAACAGAGATTATTGATGACCTTAATCTGACTAAAGTCATACTCGAAGTAAACACAAATTGAATTAAGACGTGTGGAGTATTCCTATTTGAATCGCATTATTGACGAGTATTACAGACATCTACACACCTTAATCACATTATTAACATCGTGTGGGAGTTTTCACCGTATTGTACAACAGGACACGTACACACACGGCAGTGCTCAAACGTTTGATGGCAAACAAGAGAGCGCGGCTGCATCTGAAACCGCGCACTTACCTGCTATAGGCCTACAGTAGGTGAAATACATGTATCTCGGCTACTACATAGTAGGTAAGTACACGGTTTGGGACGCAGCCCATGGCTTCAAGCAGTTGTCTATTAGCGCATTTAGCATGACAAATAATTAACTGCACTTGAAGGTTTCGTAAAATTAAAAATAAAACATCCAAAACTGTATGCGGTACCTTAATGTAGAGGTACTGTATGTCGATATGTGAAATTCTGGAGGGAACGCCGACGGCGTAGCGTGGGGACGTAATGACTTGTCTATATTAATCGATCTATGTTCTATAACATGTAAAACAGGAACATGAAAGGAATATTTTAAATGTGACTCATGTGAACACCTTAATTAGAATACTGTCTTATTTAGAATAAGGTCCATAATTAGATTACTGCTGTCCATGTAAACGCAGTCATTGTTTGTAGGGAGTACTGTTATTGCAGTTGTTGAATACAAATGAACGAACGACGAAAGTGAATGCAGCATGTAGCATATCAGAAATTCTCTGGTTGTAAGGGACGAGAGGGAGAGTCCAGTAGAGCTTTTTTATTATAAACAAATTGATTTACAGTTACGTTTGCTGTTCTAAGAGTATATAATGTGTTAAATTCATCTATTCAATTATTTGTGTGTTTTTAAAAAAAAAAAAATTCATTTGCATATTCATTTGTTTATTTATTCACTTGTTCATTTATTTGTTAACATTCCTGTTTTTATTCATTCAACAATTTTAAAATTTCATTATTCAAACATTTGCTTATTCAAATATTGTTCATTCATATATTTATTCACCCTATGTATTTTAATTCATTTATTTATCCATACATTAATTCGTTCATTTCCTTTTTTGCTTGGTTATTTTAAATGGTCATCTGTTCATTTATTTAATTTGCTTGATAATTAATTTTTCTCTGAATTTGTTAATCTGTTGATTTATTTTGTTCCTTGGTCATCCATTCATTCACACATTCATTGTGTATTTTTAAACACTTTACATACAGGTTTCTTTTATTGATGTCAGGAACTTTTAGGCAGCATTAACTCCACCCCACATTCTAGCTCCACCCCTCACTCTAACTCCTCCCATCACTAACTGCACCCCTCACTCTAACTCCACTCTTTATTTTAACTCCATGCCTCACTCTAACCCCTCCATCACCCTAACCCCACCCCACACTCTAACTCCACACCACATTCTAACTCCACCCCACACTCTAGCCCCACCCCTCATTTATCCTCATCCCTCACTCTAACTCATCCCATCGCTAATTTTTACCCCTCACTCTTACTCCTCCCTTCTTTCTAACTCCACCCCTCACTCTAATGCCTGCCATCAATCTAAATCCACCAATCTCCTAACCCCACCCCACATTCTAGCTCCACCCCTCACTCTAATGCCTGCCATCACTCTTATTCCACCAGTCTTTGTAACCCCACCCCACACTGTAGCTTCACCCTTCATTCTAACTCCACCAATCATTCTAACCCCACCCCACAATCTAGCTCCACCCCTCACTCTAATGCCTGCCATCACTTAATTCCACCAATCATTGTAACCCCACCCCACACTCTAGCTCCACCCCTCACTCTAACCCCACCCCCACTCTAATTCCACCAATCATTCTAACCCCACAACACATTATAGTTCCACCCCTCACTTGAACCCCACACCTCACCCTATATCCACCCCTCACCCAGACCCCATCTCTAATTCCATCTTTAATCATTCACAGTCAAGTTTCCCAAAAACACTGTAAAATTAAGACAGAGAGAGCGTTCAATGTGATGCTCACTTTACAGTTTAATTTGGCATTTTTGCAATAGCTACCTTAAATCTTGTGATGAATCTTCAGGCTCCTTCGTCATCTTTTCCCTCTTCATCTTTTCATTTGACTTTGTACTGCTGTGTCTCTTATTTGTTTTCGCTGTTTCTCCTGGTCTCCTCTTGCACAGAGACAGAAAACAGAAGCCGTGCTCATGCTGGTCATGCTGTGGCTCTGTAAGAGTCAGAGGAAGATGGATGATCAGGGTTCGTGTGTTTATTTGTGCAGGTCTGGAGTTTAGGGGGACGGGGAAGTCTATAATGTATGCAGTGATCACAATCAGCAACAAAACAAGATTAGGAATTATAGATGAGGAAACAGAGAGAGAGAGAGAGAGAGAGAGAGAGAGAGAGAGAGAGAGAGAGAGAGAGAGGAAACTAGGTTTGATTAATCTAGACATGCAGCTCACTCTTTTGTGTTTGTGTTCTTACATCATTTCCTAAAAAAAAAAAACTCAAGCCATGGAAGCCATCAAGCCTTTTTTTTTTTAGTTTTGGAATTTACAATCCTGTGATTAATTACTATTTCCAGGCTAACTATAATAGCTTGCCATTTTAATGGGAGGTAATAATACTGAATTGAGTTATTCCTTGCCTCACCAAGACAGTTCAAAACGCTATGGAAGACAGATGACGCCTAGAAATAGAGCATGTCTGTTTTTCTGTCCCAAATGTTTAACTCTAATATCTTCAAAGCAACATTTTGACCGCTAAAAAAGTAAATGTACACAGTTTAACTCCCCTTTAACTCAATCAGTCAAGACATGTTTGGTGTCTGAGGTAAACTTGTAGCCTTAACAACTGTAGCATCATCCAATCTGTGTAGCCTCCAATTCAGCAATGTTTAAATCACCCCAAAGTATGCAGAGTTGTTTCTGACCCTCTATGACACACTGATATCGAAAAACACCAATTTTGTCTGGCTTTAATGAGTGGTGGCACACATATTTTCGCTAATAGCTTTATGGATGGCCATCTGTCTCTGTATTTGTCTAGAATAAGTCTAAATACTGTATTAGGAAAGAAGCGGGTGTGTGGCAGCTCTTTGATGCTGGATCTTGTGAAATTTGTTCTACATTAAGCCAGTGCTAATCTGATTATGGACCATGATCCATTCGGTCTACTGTAAAAAACCCAAGAGTGACGCGCAGCACAGTTTTGAACTCGATACTGTGCCGAAACCCGAGAGACGTACTAAAACATTAAGCCCTCTTTGATGTGATATTGTAGCCCATCTGCACTGGAGAGCTGCAGAAAATGGGCTTCAGGAGGGTGTGTGTGTGTGTGTGTGTGAAATGGGAAGTGTGCTTTGTGCTAAAGCATGACGTGAACATGCTGCTGGGCTTTTTATCAGGGCGATAAAAACTGGACCCTCTGTCTCTCAGCAGGGAGGGAAGTGAAGAAGTGGTCTACTTCTGCCATCCAAGATCAGGTAATAATCTGTCCGTTCTCTTTTTCAGAAATGTATACATGGTTGCTCTTTATCTGAACAAATGGCATTAATGATTTAATGATTAAATGATTATGCTGTCAAGTACACGTATTGGATTTATAGCACGTGTGGTATGATTTTGTTTGTATTTGCTTCTAACACATTCTTTATTCATTTCCTTAATCAAGGAGCAGGTATACCAGTGATTGACAAGGACTTGAGGAATGCAGACAGAGAGGGAGACAGGCAGACAGACAGACACTCTGTCAGCTGAATAGCTGAATGGATAGCCAGGCAGATAACTATCCAGCTAGATATAGTGGATGTAAAAAGTCTACACACCCCTGTTAAAATTTCAGGGGTTTTTATGTTAAAAAAGGAAGCCAAGATAAATCATGTCAGATCTTTTTCTAGCAACAGAAATATTTTAGGGAGAAAATACTTACAATAACTTAAAATAATCTGATTGTATAAATGTGCACACCCCTTAACTAATATGTTGTTAAAGCACTCTTTGCTTTGCACATCTTTGGCACTGGACACAAGTCATTCCACAGGTTTTCAATAGGATTTAGATTTGGATTCTGACTGGACCATTCCAAAACGCTGATCTTCTTCTTCTGATGGCATTCCTTAGAAGACTTGGATTTTTATTGTGCTGGAAGGTGAAGAAGAAGAAAAAGCCTTTATTTGTCACATATATATTACAGCAGAGTGAAATTTCCGCATATCCCAGCTATGGGGTCAGAGCACAGGGTCAGCCATGATACAGCCCCCCTGGAGCAGGGAGGGTTTAGGGACTTGCTCAAGGGCCCAATAGTAGCTGCTTGGCTATGCTGGGGCTTGAACCCCCGACCTTCTAATCAGGAACCCAGAGCCTTTGAACTGCTTTCAACCCATTGATGCCCCACCAATGCCCCAATTCAAAATCAGTTGTCTAGCAGAGGCCTGCGAGATTGATAGATTTATACCAAAACAGCTTGTTATTTGGAGCTATCCATGATTCCATCTATCTCTCTGAAGAGAAGCAGCCCTGTAGAATGATGCTGCCACTACCATGCTTCAACGTGGGTGTGGTGTTCTTTGGGAGAAGCTGTATTGTTATTGTGGCAAAGAATTACTATGATACTACGGTGATTTAGGTGGGCTTGGATGTTGTGAGAAAGGGCTTCCGTCTAGCCACCCCACCTTATACCCCAGACATAAATTATTTGAGAGATTGTTGTCTCATGCAGGGAGTGACCAGTTATTCCTACAGCTCCTTTAATGTTGCTATAGGTGTCTTGGCAGCCTCCCTGATATGTTTTCAAGACTTTATGATCTTTGTGATGTCACTCTGGTGGCCCATTTCCTCCACTTGCTGATGATGACTTTCAGAGTGTTCCATGGTATATGTAATGTTTTTGAAATTCTTTTGTACCCCTCTTCTGATACCTTTGACAATGAGACCTTGTTCATGCTTTGTAAGCTCTTTGCAGACTCGCCTCAGCAATCGGACGAAACCAAGAAGA
>CM022771.1:6334072-6369072 GCA_012411365.1 Ameiurus melas | reverse complement strand
GCTGCTGGTCGAGTGATTTGTTTCTAAAAATTACATTTCACAAAGCCTGCCTTGCATCTGGGTGAACATCTGTAAACAGAATGAAGTGAATTTGATGAAATTTAATTTTTAGTGAAATCAGTTGCCGGCTTTTCATAATGGAAAGTATGAAGTGTTTTAGTGTTGCTGTTAAATTAGTACTTACAGTAAGTGAGTATAAAATATGTAATATAAATGATTCATTTATTTTCACATGGATTTGTTTCTTTTCACATCAGTCGGTAAATTAACATATAATTTTTACATTTTAAAATTCATTTAATTCATTTGACATTTTATTTTTTATTCATTTATTTTCACACAATTTTCTCATATGACGAATTTATTTTTCACATGTTAATTATTTCAACAATGAATTTATTTGCACATGTGATACTTTCACAAAGTATTTATTCATTTTCACATGATTTCACCTGATTCATTAATTTTCCCATTGATGTTTCACATGATGTTTAGAATTTTTAATTTAAGAATTAGTTTTCACATTGTACATTTTTCGCACAATTCCTTTACTTTAACATTTTCACATACCAGAAGTTATCCTTAAGTATAATGCTTTTACTCATCTTCTAATATCACAGACAGTGTGGGAATGACTGTACAAGAATTAAAGCTTTTATTAACCATTTCTGGCAAATATTAAATGCAGATCTTTAGTGAGGTCCTACATCTGCATCAAAATGTGAGTTTTGATGCCAAGCCAACCTCACAATCATTTTAAACCGATTAACATCTGTAACATGAGCTGTGTTTTCTTACAAGACCATTTTATTGCGTGAGTGCATCACGACCAAACACACATTTGCTGAAAGAAGCAGATTCTGACAGTAAAATTAATCAGAGACAAACGTTTAAATGACTATTATTCTTCTGTTTATAGGATTATTTAAAGTTTAACCCACCACATTCAATTGGAGAGGAATTTCTGATCAAATTCTCAGTCGGATTATTCACGCATATTAATTCAATTCAATTCAATTTTATTTGCATAGGGCTTTTTACAATGGTCATTGTCTCAAAGCAACTTTATAGATATATATAAACAAGGGAATTTATCCCTATTGAGCGAGCCGATGGTGATGGTGTCAAGGAAAAACTCCCTAAGATGTTAAGAGAAAGAAACCTTGAGAGGAACCAGACGCAGAAGGGAACCCATCATCATCTGGATAACAATGGATAGTGGGAAAGTAAAAGAATGTTTATTATGGTTTTTACATGAAGTCTGTTTGTTGAACTAGTCCACTGTTCAAAGGAGACTAGTTATTTTATATACAAATAAAATTGAATTGAATTGAATTGATTAATGCTGCAGGTAAACATTCTGTAGCTATTGCGTACATTTAAATGTTAACCTGTCATTTTTTTAAGAGGATCACTCTAAGACTTTAGTAATTTATTTCAGTGCTTTAAAAAAAAAAAAGTTGCAAAAATCTTGCAGAAATTTATAACACAATGCTCTTCCATTGGGGCAGGTATATCAGCTAATTCAACAAATGACAAAAATATTTCTCATTTACAACTTTTTTGAGTGACCAATGATAAAAAAATGCAATTTGACATATAAGTTTATTATACTTAATAATAAAAATATACCGTAACCTAATAACTGAGTTTCTAATGATTGAAAATGAGAGTCAATAAATGCTAATAAAGGCCCACTGGGACAGGACTCACTCTGCCCCATTCTCTGGTGCCCCATGCTCATGGGAAGTAGTACAGGCAATGCTTTTGAGATGTACAGATGTTTCTACCGTAAACTACATTACTAAGTAGAGGAGAAGGAATTGTGGGGATTGTGGAGTGGATAATGTCTGTATATTAGAAATTTCTGTGTTTTTTGCGAAGTAGTACAGCTGGATATTTTTCTGAAAGCTGTAAACCCTGGGTAATGATATTACCTAAAAAACAGTTGAACAAAAGTAAGTGTAAAAAGACTAAGAAAGAGCTGCTAGATTGTATGCTGTATGCTGGATAACTGTATGTTGTCAACTCTCAACTGTTTGTTCTATAATTATTTTAAAACTTCATTAGATTTAAGTAGTATCACACCAGTTCTCCATCCATCCATTTTCCATAACGCTTATCCTACACTGGGTTGCAGGGGAACCTGGATCCTGTCCCAGAGAACTTGAGGCACAAGGCAGGGGACACCCTGGACAGGGTGTCAACCCATCGCAGGGCACAATCACAAAATGTGCTATTTCGGACTCAATATGGCCAAATGATTTGTTTGTTTTTGCTCTTCCCAAAGAAGCTACACTCATGTTGATTCATATCAATGTACTTACTTTATGTATAATTATTTTATAACTACTTATGGATTTCAGCTGGTTCCTCACCTTACCTTGACGTGGAGAACTGCTTTTTCTTAGTGTGTTCAATACTTTTTTCCTCTATCATTCCACTTTATTACACATAACTTAATTTACGGACTTTAATGTTGTGAATTCTTTATATGTGCGGATTTCTGGAGTTTATACTGATGTCTGGTGAAAATTTCATATGAACAGCCTCATTGGAAATATATTTAGTGAAAGAAAAAAATGATGACCAATACTTATTTCCCCCACTGTAGATTTAAAGTAATATGGTCAGTATATTCATGAAAAATATAGTTTGCCATGTCGTCTCTAACACTACTGTAGTAACTATCTCAAACTAGGAAGTGGAATTTTATGTGGTGAACACAGACAAACACACACAGTGACACACACTGTGAAACGTCCCAGTGCGGTTCTACTAAATAGAAGCGCTCTTGGAATGCCTCTCGTCCAATCAAATTAGTGGACCGAAACTTAGTGTTGTATAAAGTAGCTTATACTATAAGTCAGTTATAGTAAAATTAGTCTCTCAACAAAATTTATTTTTGAGGCTGTGTCATTACTAAATTTGCTCTGCCTCACCAAAATCCATGTTCATGAGATCTTTTCCTCAGGTGGAACACATTTTCATTATTACTATGGTTTGTTTTCAGGAAATCCCACCATCAACTGAGGAACAAAACACATTTCTGGAAAATAAGAAAAAGAAGAAAAAAAAATCTCCATGAACAGGAAGGAACTTTTCAAGTCCAAAGCCAACAAAGTTGAGCTCTCTGATGTTTTCTTTGTAGTTTAACCAAAATCTAATAGCTAATATCGACTCCATCAATGTCAATCATGTGGAAAGATTCTTAAAGAGGACCATGTTACTTCAATTATCCATTGATTATCAATTTAGCATGATTTGTTTTCTTTTATTTTGCTGTCCAAAAGCAGTTCAGTAATTACATTCATAATTCCCTAATTTATTACGCAAGTTCACAAAAACTTACAGCTGATCCTCATTATTGAAGCATATTTATTGAAATCTCAGTCTTAAGAAATCAGATTTTTTCTTCTCATTATTATTATTATTATTATTATTATTATTATTATTATTATTATTATTACAGTTTAATGAGGAAGAGTAGGATACATCATCAGGTTGTTATGGCTTTAATTCTTGCCGTGGCATCTTCAGGACAATCTGGACCACGCACACACGCACACCCACACACACACACACAAACACACAGACACACACACGCACGCGCACGTCAGCAGCTACTGGTTTGAAGTCAGTATAATTAACAGGCAATTCGATACACTAAGGGCCCGAGAGGTTTTCAGTCCCAAAGACACGTAGGAGATCCATCAGTGGGTGCTAACTGGCCACACACACACACACACACACACACACACACACACACACACACACACACGCGTGCGTACGTGTTTCTCTGAGCCATCCTGCCTCAGGCCTGTGGTGTGTATGGCTGTGTTTAGTTATTAATGGCCAGGTGTGAATAAAAGATGATGTTCTGCACACAGATAATGAGTTGAAGTGAATTAGTGGGACTTGGGGCAAAGGATGCATTATGTGCTTCCCTAAAGAGGTGAGCTGAGGTAAAACTGACAAGATCTAGATCCCAAATATTAGCTATATTTCAGTGTTAAAGAAACAGTTCAGCCAGAAACCTCAATATCCTCCAAATTCAGTCAATCAGTCAAGTTTGGTGTCTGATGTTTGCTTGTTTAGTTTAGTACTTGAGCTGCCAGTTTATAATTGGCCAAACTGTACCCTTAATTCATCACACACTCATGTTGAAAGACCTTGTTTGACTCAGTAAAACCAGTAGCACATAAGCACTTTCTCAAAATAACAACATGTCATAATTATGTATTTAAAAAAAAAAAATAATAATAATAAAAAAATAATAATAATCAAATTGAAACTATATTATCTTTTGAATCATTTCTACTGTACAATTCCACCTTCCAATCTCCTGTAGCATTACTTCTGGCATGCCACAAAACTATAATTGTTAATGAACTGTACATTAGAAGGAAAAAGCTATTCAGTTCAGTAAACAATGTTGGTCAGATAACATATTGTAGCCTTGTACGCAATCATCTCATATTGTTTACACCACACACATTGTTATCTTTATTCAGTAAGAAATAGTGTTTGAATCTAATAAGCCTGTAATGTACTCACCAACTTTAAAGTATTTTAAAGACATCAACTAAGAGCACCATAGCATGTTGAAGCATGATGGTGGCAGCATCATGCTTTAAGGCTGATTTTTTCAGGGAGAACTGGGACTTTTATGTGGGTGAATAGCTACAAATACTAGTTGCTTTTAGAGCCAAGCATCAAGCATCTGCTTGTAAGCTGAAGATGAAAAGGAATTTCACCTTTTAGGATGACAATGACCCAAAGCATACATCCAAATCAACAAAGGAATGGCTTAACCAAAAAATAGATCAATGTGTTTGAATGATCTAGCCAGAGCCCAGACCTGAAGGTGGGGTGACCTGAAGTAAGCTGTGCACAGGAGATGCCCTCACAATTTGATGTATCTAGAATGTTTTTACAAGAAAATATTGCCAAGTCAAGATGTGCCATGCTGATAGACTGTTACCCAAAAAGCCTGAGTGGTGTAATAAAATCAAAAGGTGCTTCAACAAAGTATTAGTTTAGGGGTGTGCACACTTACGCAACTAGGTTAGTAAGTTTTTTCTTTTTCTTTTTTTCTGATCATTTAAATTTAAATATACAATTTCACATTAAATCTGGGAAAAGTTCTGACATAATTTATGTAGATTTTTTTTAACTTCACAAAAACCTGCCATTTTAACAGGGGTGTGTAGACTTTTCATATCCACTGTATTTACCTCACACCTCCTTTTGTTTTTGGGCTGTGTTGCAAAACACCGAGTGTGTTATGGCTTTAATTCCAAGCTGAGAGTCACATGATGGATTTCAGGTCCCTATTTGGTCAGGAACATTAGGTTAAGCCAAAGCAATTTTCTTAGACATACGGTAAGTTGTATTATTAATTTTTTTTTGCATGAGAAAATATTACAACAAAAAACATTTAAAATATTACAACAAATAACATTTGAAATATTTGTTTCTTCATTTTAGCCCACTGTTTAAAATATGTTTCTGGACAGGAAATTACTTTCAGCCGTAACTGGAACTGCTCGGCTCGTTTTCTTTCAAAGGTAACTCTCAAGGCTTACGTACAGTAGTTACAGAGATAGTGGAGCTTGATATGGGAAGAAGCTCAAGCTTTGTCAGGTTTTTTTTTTTTTTTGAAATTGGAAACCACCTCACAGGTAGCAAAATTTTTACAAACTACTCCTTTAAATCCTTTCAGTGGAGTTATTTTAAATGTGAGAGTGGTCAGTGTGTGACACTTGGCACTGTATTGCACTAAACTGCAAAATCCTGCAGAAAACAAGGAGCATCTAAACATGTCACTGAGTTTATATTGAACACATGACAAAAGAGTGTATTGCATCATAAAATATAAAAGCCTGTCATGTTCCAGTATGCAAATGCACATCATACTAGAAATGTAGCTACTTCTGATTCTTTTACCTGTCCAATGTAATTATTGAAGACCTGCAACATAAAATGAGTTATTATTTAATATAGAGTGGAAAAATTTAATGAAAATGAAAAATTTAAATGTTTTATAGTCTTGTGAATATTATTTGTTTGATTTTAAGCTAATATCTGAACCATTGTGCGGCGTATATGACATTTTTAATGATGTCTTTGAAAATGGTAATATCAGCTGTAAGCAGATATAATTACTAGGTAACTCCTCTTAAATGCAAAGAGAAAAAAAACACAAAAAATTACCATGACTGCACTGCTAGACCTGAAATTTTAGTTGACATCCATGAAATCATTCTAATACGGTCAGCAAAAGTTCACGAGGTAAGAAATGAATCAGGGTGGAATTACTGAATTAGTGTAGTACATGCTTAGACAGCTCCATCAGACATCTTGTCAGATTGTCAGGTCAAAGTTCATATCTTACTTGTCAAAATAAATCTCATGATCTTACAAATAACCAGAACATTTGTTTTTGGTCTTCGGTTGGATTTGGGGGTAAGTTCCCTAAATAAGATCATGTGATCAGTGCTGATAAACATGTTCAAGGCTTACAGTCTTTTAAAAAATCTTTTAATTTTATTCTGAGTACTATATACAGATGGGTGATGCAAAAAAAATAAAAAAGCAGCAAAAAGAGGCCAAAGTGGGTTCACGTAAAATGTTTGGCCACTATGCGCCTCCAGAGCACTGATGCTACAAGTCTCTGGAAGTGTGCTGGTGAATAAACACAATTTTTTCAAAAGATATTCCCTCAGTTGGTGTTTTGATAATGGTGAAAGAGAGCGCTGGCTAAAGTAAGGTTTACATTGTATTATATTTGGCACAACTTTGTTGCAGTAGATTGTTGCTATAAATTGCACGTCGTAAACAGATGTTTTAATCATGAGTTGAGATTCACTTGCAGCCAGTTTAGTGCCATTGTGACCAAAGGCAGTCAGTGATAAAGTTCTGGTAGTGTCAAAGAAGGCTGTGAAAAATTGTCTTTATTGTTTAACCTCTTGTTTAAAAAAAATTCTCAAAAGCACTCTGCTCTCATGGATATCAAACAATTGCAAACATAACACAGGTTTATCAAAAAAAAAGTTTTTTTTGGTTAAATATAGATATGCAACAATGATTGAATTCATATAATAAAAATATATTTGAAGTATATTCCCATTGATATGTTACATTTTTTAGTACATCTCGGTGACTAGGAACAGAAAATTGTTCTACTATGACTTCCTGTTTCACAGGGGTATAAATATGAGGTAACACATAGGCCAAATTCCCTTAGTCATTCATAACAACGGGTAAGACCAAGGAATATAGCTGTGATGTGTGGCAAAAGGTTGTTGAGCTTCACAAAAGTCGAAGTGGCTATAAGAAAATAGCACAAGCATTGAAAATGCCCATTTCCACCATCAGGGCAATAATTCAGAAGTTCCAGTCAACTGAAATGTTATGAATCAACCTGAAATTGGACGGGTGTCTACATTGTCTCAACACACTGTGAAGAGGATGGTTCGAGTGGCCAAAAAATCTACAAGGACCACAGCTAGAGAATTACAGAAGTTAGTTAAGTCTTGGGGTCATAAAGTCTCCAAATCTACAATCCGAAGTCTCCTACATCACCACAAGTTGTTTGGGAGGGTTTCAAGAAAAAAGCCTCTACTCTCATCCAAAACAAACTCGAGCATCTTCAGTTTGCCAGACACTACTGGACCTACAAATGGGATCGGGTTCTGTGGTCAGATGAAACCAAAATAGAGCTTTTTTATAATAAACACCAGAGGTGGTTTTGATGCACACAGAGAGGTAGCCATATGGAAAAGTACCTCACGCCCACAGTTAAATATGGAGGTGGATCTTTAATGTTTTGGGGCTGTTTTTCTCCCAGAGGACCTGGACATTTTATTAGAATACATAGCATCATGGACTCTATCAAATATCAGATCAAATAATAAACTCTATCATATAAATAATATAAATATCAAATAATAGATATTAAATAAAAACCTGTGGGGTGAACTGAAGAGGAGAATCCACCAGCGTGGACCTTGAAATGTGAAGGATCTGGAGAGATTCTGTATGGAGGAATGGTCTCAGATCCCTTTCCATGTATTCTCCAACCTCATTAGGCATTGTAGGAGAAGACTCAGAACTGTTATATTTGCAAAGGGAGGTAGCACAAAGTATTGATTAAAAGGGTGAGAATAACTGTTCTGCACCTTTATTTAACAAATATATATTATTTTGCATAAACCTGTTTTGTTTGGAATTGCTTGATATCCATGAGAGTATCCATGAGTATTTTTGTAATTTTTTTTTTAAACAAAAGAACAAAAGGTTAAACAATAAAGACAATCCTAATCATAATCTGTAATCTATCATTAGACAATCTTCATTCTATAATCTGGCATGCTATTGCATAGTTTCTTATAGAATTCTGCCAAAGATTTTATTGGTATCAAGAAAATGTTGCTGAAATCACACTAAAACTGGCCGAACATGTCTGTCCAAAATGTCCCATAGGTGTTCAATTGTATTGCGATCTGGCGACTTCGACAGTATAATTTACATAATTTTTCTCTACGTGAAACTGTTCGGTGAGCCCTTGTGACCTATGGATGCGTGTGGAGTCATCCTTGAAAATACCACACCCACCAGGTCAGAACTGTTTCATCATATGATAAAGCTTAGTTGCATTTGTGATTTTCAATGACTCTTCCAAATAAAATGCATGGTGTGAACACAAATGAAGAAATCGAGCTATCCACTAAGTTACAGAAAAGTATTACTTTCTTTAAATACCTGTGAAGTGAATGATCTAACAAAATTACATTCATGCGTTTATGAGCTCCAATGCTGAGTAACTCAGGTGTCAGTGGGAGTGTAGAAGCTCAGAGCAATGCCCACGTTTGATGTGGTGGACTTCGCCGAAGGCTAGGACTTTTTTGAGGTTGGATCACCAGTCACAGGTGTGTCACATCTTTTGTTTGCTTTTCTAAAGATCTCATAAAGAAGAAGACAGAGTAAAAGATCTCCGTTTTCGCCTCGAGACCAATATGGCCGCTGTGAATAGCAAATCCCTATGGAGTGTACCCTGCCTGAAGCTACACTCTGACCTGTAAGTGTGTGTGTGTGTGGGAAGTAGAGAATGAGGGAAAAAGAATGAGTAGTGAGAGAACAGGAAGAGAAGAGGAAAAGAGAGCAGGACAAAGTTGTGAAAGAATGTGAAAGAATGAGAAGATTGATAGAGAAAAGAAAGAACAATTAGTAAGTGAAAGAGAAAGGGCTAGAAAAAAGAGAGAGGGAGAATGGATGAGAAAGCGGTAGAGAGTGAGCGAGAAGAAAAATGAAGGAGTGATGGAGAAGGGGAGAGGCAGAGAGGAAGGAAGATGGCGCAACGGTAATGGAAAAAGAGAGGAGAGAGATAAAAAAAAGGATGAGACGATGAGAGGTAACAACTGAGAGGGAAGGAGAAAGACATGTAGAAGGAAATACATTTAAGTAGATTGGAGGGGAAAGAAAGAATGAAGACATTTGAGAGGAAGAAAGGAAGTGAGGGAGACGAGGAGAGGAAAGGGAGAGAGAAAGTAAATCTGAAAGAGAAAGAGAGACAGAATGAGAAAACTTTCTTGTGTACTTCCTCCTTTAGTGACTGAAAGTGAGTTGGAAGAACTCACTTGAACTTTTCTTTAACAAGAAAAGATAATTCTAAAATATTTGTGAGTGTGTGTGTGTGTGTATGTGTGTTTGTGTGTGTGTGTGTGTACGTGTGTATACATTTTAGCCTCGAGAGCAATATGGCCACCATGAGTATCTAATTCCCATGGAATGAATGCTGCCTGAAGCCACGCAATGACCTGTGTCTGTGTGTGTGTGTGTGTGTGTGTGTGTGTGGGTGTGTTGGCGTGGGCGGTGTGTGTGTGTGTGTGTGTGTGTGTGTGTGTGTGTGTGTGTGTGTGTGTGTGTGTGTGCGTGTGTGTGTGTGTGTGTGTGTGTGTGTGATGGGTCAAAAAAACATCATCCTTGCATTATCTCTGTTGTCAGCTGGTAGAGTTCGGTGATGAATGGACACATAATTCATGTCCTAAGGCGAAACTCATCCTCTCATGACAAGAAAACTTTAAAGGTAACTAAACTCAAACTTTTTAAAACCAGGAATATCATTCATAAAATGAAATAAAAATAAATCACAAACCCCCGTATCATATCAATGCAGATTAATTTTATGCATATAAAGGTTTATGTGTATAAATATTTATAAATATATGCATTGCAATATTACTTCAAATCTACAGAAGGTAACTTCAAATATGTCTTCACTGATTATATTTGAGGTAAAGGGGACATTGTGGGTATTTTAGTCGAACTGCTCTTAAAAAACAAACCAAAAGAAGTGTCGGAAGAATGGTGTTGCTCGGCAACTAGGTAATATGAACACAGGTAGACTTCTGTTGTTCGACAGGAAACAAGACTCTAGTAAAGAAAAAATACAATAGAAACCATGACCGAGATTCTAATGGTTTCAACTACTACTACCATTACAAACCATCAGCTAACTATTAAACCCATTACCATTACTGGTCCTTAATGGTATCCTATAAGGTTTTCTGTTGTTTTTTTGTTAGCTGGGGACAATTAAGCAATATCGCATGAGCAAGAGTACAGTGCATCCGGAAAATAAAAAATGTACATAAATATTCACAGCCATGCCTTGACACTCAAAATTGAGCTCAGGTGCATCCTGTTTCCACTGATCATCCTTGAGATGTTTCTTCAACTTGATTGGACACCTGTGGTAAATTAAGTTGATTGGACATGATTTGGAAAGGCACACACCTGGCTGTATAAGGTCCCACAGTTTACAATGTATGTCAGAGCACAAACCAAGCCATGAAGTCCAAGGAATTGTCTGGAGACCTCCGAGGCACAGATCTGGGGAAGGGTACAGAAACATCTCTGCAGCATTGAAGGTACCACAGAGCACAGTGGCCTGCTTAATAAATTATAAGCATCCAAAAAAAAAAATCAACCAGCAGGACTCTTCCTAGAGCGGTCGCCCAGCCAAACTGAGTGATGGGGGGGTGGGAAAGAAAGGATGAAAAGAAAACACAAAACAGAGCTCCAGGGTGTCTCTGTGGAGAGAGGAGAACCTTCCAGAAGAACAACCATCTCTGCAGAACTCCATCAATCAGGCCTGAATTGTAGAGTGGCCAGATGGAAGCCACTCCTCAGTAAAAGGCACATGAGAGCCACCTGGAGTTTGCCAAAAGGCTCCTGAAGGACTCTCAGACCAAGACCAAGACAAAGATTGAACTCTTTTTGGCCTGAATGGCAAGCGTCATATCTGGAGGAAACCAGGCACCACTCATCACCTGGCCAATACTATCCCTACAGTGAAGCATGGTGGTGGCAGCATCAAGTTGTGGGGATGTTTTTCGGCAGCAGGAACTGGGAGACTAGTCAGGATCGAGGAAAAGATGAATGCCGCAATCTACAGAGACATCCTTGATGAAAACCTGCTCTGGAACTCAGACTGGGGTGAAGGTTCACCTTCCAACAGGACAATGACGCTAAGCACCCAGCCAAGATAACAAAGGAGTGCCTATAGGACAACGCTTTGAATGTCCTTGAGTGGTCCAGCCAGAGCCCAGACTTGAACCCGATTGAACATCTCTGGAGACATCTGAAAATGGCTGTGCACTGACGCTCCCCCTCCAACCTGATGGAGCTTGAGAGGTCCTTGAGAAGAATGGGAGACACTGCTCAAAAATAGGTATCCCAAGCTTGTAGCATCATACTCAAAAAGACTTGAGGCTGTAATTCGACCAATCAAATTAGTGGACTGGAACTAAGTGTTGTATGATTTTGATCAACAGCTAATACAGAGGTGCTTTTTGTGTTCTACAGACAATGCAAAGGCACAGTGACAAAAGTGTCAAGAATGTCCACATTTACCTCAGAAGTGTTAATAAATTCCTAAAAATAAAGACAGTATGACTGTAAAGTACTGTAATTACAGTTAGCATCATCCGCTACCTTGATTTAACTTGCCATGATTTCTGCCAACATTGTCATGGAATGTTTTCACTTCCAAAGTCAGGAATCTCACAAGCCTAAAAGCAAGAGTAAACAAAAAAAAGGTAAACACCACTCATATAATGCTAAATAAAGTGGTCTTATTTGAAACCATAGCATTTAATTAAAAAAAAAAGTAAGCATTTAATAAGTGATGAAATTAAAAGCTGTTGTTGGTTGTGGACTTCTGTTGAGAGTGTGTGTTAACAGTAGCTGTAATGTGAGTGCGTGTGTGTATGACCTCCTCTCTGACCGCGACCCTCAAGGGATGGACAGATCAAAGGTGGTGTGCGGATGAATGAGTGGAGCAAGGGGGAGTCTGTTTACATGAGCGGCAGTGCAGAGAGAGACAAACTGCCCCAAAAAAGTGCTGCTAACGGACGAGTAACACCGAGAAATAGAGAAAGAACACGTATGAAAGTGAGAGAGAGAGAGAGAGAGAGAGAGACAAAGAGGGAAAAATAAAGTGAAGAAGATGGTGAGAGTAAGGGAAATATATAGATATATAAATATCTAAAGAGGGAATATCTAGATAGATATGGATTAGCAATAGATTGCAGGAGGAAAAGATATATAGCAAAACGTCTGAGAGAGAACCAGATAATGGTGAACAACAGAAAACAAATGAGAATGCGTGCGACAAGAGAAAATGGAAGGAAAAAGGATAAAAAAAGGAAATGGAAACAAGAGAGAAAAGTGTAAGAGAAAGAATAAAAGACGAGAGCAACTTAGCACAAGGGAACAGAAATGGAATGAGTGTAAATCCTCAAATAAACACGGACTGAGCAGCTGTTCCTCTTTCTCTCTGTTTATTCGATATGGCTGCTCTGTCGCTCGGGATTGTGGGAGAAAAGTGAGGGGGAGTGATAAGAACAACCTTCAACCTCTTCACTCTGATTGGACCTGATCCATCTCTCCATCTTCCATCTCTCTCTTATTAACCCTCTCTCTTGTTTCTCTCACACACTTTCATTTATTACTCCTTCTCTCTCTCACTTCCCCTCATTCTAAAAGATTAGTGGAAGCGTTTCTGACAGGAAATGCACTAGAATTACGCATTAATTTACTGTCATGTGACTGGACTGTCATCATAATGTGCCTTAGGTACAGCTGGGAAATTGAGTTCTCTTGATGGCAATGTGCCAAAAGTAAGTATTTCTTGATAAAAACAAAACCTAAGCAAGACCAATTGGTTGCAGGAAATGATGTCATGATGGCAAATGATCACTGCAGATTTTATGGTTATGACTTCTTGATGATGACTGTTCACAAGGTGTTGATAGATTGAATGTCATGTTCTTTACATACTGTAATTGCTGGCACATTTATCTGGTTTGAGCGTAAGAATAAAACACTTCAGGATGTGCAGTCATAGGAAAATAATCAGCAATGGGGTGCAATTGATTATATTCTTATAACTGCACATCCTGAAATGTTTAATTCTTACATCCCATTGTGGTTCATCCATGTGATTGACATGAATATTCAGCAGTGATTGAATGTGTAATATATGCGTATACTGTCATCTCAGAGTTTACTGTATGGCAGCAGAGTGTGTGTGGCCACACTAACAAATGCTGGGTTATTTTCTCTACCCAAATGTTGGGTTGAGCCTTTTGGGTCATTTAATTGAGTTATTTTCTCAGTCTTGGGTAGTTTTTGGGTCATTTTCAGTGACAGTTGAATCAATGCACCCCTCCCCCACCCCGACGCCTCAGCCCAGCTCCTTGTGTCAAATCAACTCGGCTCGGACAGTTTGAAAATTCGCCTCAGGTGGAGGTAGCGGTTTTCACACGGACACAGATTTATTTGGAGAAACAAGGTCTGAATCAATATATTTGATACAACCCATTACTGTACACTAGAAAAAGCAAAAATGTGTGATAACAGTCCAGTTTACATGATGCCAAATGCACCGCTATCTTTGTTAGCTTTGGCTTACTTGTTTGTAATGCCCACTGGATTGTAAGTTGGTGACTCAGTTTTTTGGATGTTTTCAACATCTCTTTTGATCAGAGTCTGACATTGTTGTCTTAAATATATGACCTACTTGAGTTGTTTACTTGAAAGTCTATATATAAACATCACTTTAGCAACTCTAGCGATACATTTCTGAACACCTTCATGTGTAGAAATAAAGGAGATACCATGCTGACATATTTGTTTACAATGTAGTATGTTTAACATTTTCAAAGGGTAAAAATAACCCTGAAAATATGAACCCATTTCTGAAATAAAATTAACCCAGTGTTTTTGTAAAAATGTAAAAACATCCTTTGGGTTGAAAAACCACCCATTTGCTGGGTTAAAATTAACAACCCAACCTGATGGGTTAGTTTATCCCGAAATGTGTTCTGTCCTATATTTACCCGGCCATTGGGATAAAAATAATCCAATTTGGGTTGTTTTTTAACCCAGTGTTTTTTAGAGTGCACAGTCCAGACTGTATATCATTCAAAGAGAAGCCAGTACATGCTTCTAACCCACAGGATGTGTTTAAAATGGCATACTGTTCATACTGAAGCCCACCCAATAGCATGATAATAAATGTAAAAAAGCCAGAATCCTGTGAAGAAAAATGAACAGATGCAGCAACTACACATGTAAAGACCATGGATATACTGAGGATATATTGTTTTCATAAACGTGCCTCAGCTGTGAAGAAGCATATGCTAACTGATAAATCCTGGATAAAAACTTGTTAGTTTTTTTATACCTCACACCTCCGGGGTTGGTGGTTTGAATCCCACCTCTGCTCTACGTGCTCAGAGTTTGCATTTCCGTTCTCCACATGCTTCGCGGATTTCCTCCAGGTACTCCGATTTCCTTCCCCAGTCCAAAGACATGCGTTGTTGGCTTATTGATATTTCCAAATTGTGTGTGAATGTGTGTGTGATTGTGCCGTGTGATGGGTTGACACTCCATCCAGGGTGCCCCCTGTCTTGTGCCCTGAATTCCCTGAGATAAATTCCAGGCTCCCCATGATCCTGTGTAGGATAAGCGGTATGAAAAATGGATGCATGGTCTAGCTATATCATTTAGCTAAGGAAGAAATTCAATGAGATGTGCTGATATGGGAACATAATCAACAAAGTCCTCTTATCACTTTCTTTATGAATGGCTATAAACAGGCGTTCCCTCACCAGCTTCTCTTGAAGTTAATAAGACATAAATGCAGCTTGTTCGGGCCACACTGCACCACTACACTGTTGATTATTTTCATATAACAGCACATCCCATTGTGTTTTATTCCTTACTTCTACAGCATATTGTTCATTAGCTACTATGAATTATTCAGTAGCTACAGAGAAACTAATAGGAATGGTAAGTAATTCTTGACCCATTGATGTGTCCTCTGTGCTTAAGAGGTTAACGACCTTTGTAGCTAAATTCTATGCATTACTGTTGCACTTGGGAAACTGATAGGGAAACTGCATTTCTATTCATCAGTCTTTTACATATCAATTTACTCCAATAATACCCGTAACGCTGAGGAGAGCTGGCGTCGACACAGACTCACTGCGATTTAAGAAACCTGAAATCGATGGAGGTCAGTGAATCAATCTCTCAAAGTTCAGAGGTGAACACTGACATGTGCCAGAGCTTTTACAAGCACAAATGGTCTGTCTTTGTGGGAAATAATGACAAGACAACTGTGTTTTTATATATAGTAGGTGTCTGATGCTTGTGTTCCATTTGGGAAGAAGCCGTCAAGGTAGGCAGCATTATTGGTCAGCCATGCTCTTGGGGTAAAGACAGCATTGTCTGCAAGGCAGTATGAAGATAGATACTGCATATTCTTAGGCCCTTATTTTGGATTTCAATTTAAAGGAGTGTCTCGTGCTATTTTTGTCACCACTCAGGACATGCATAATCGTATGGGTCCATTGCATGTTCATGGACTCCAAACCCCCCCAACCACCACCACCAAAAATTATTTTCATGTCGACTAGGCGTTAGATGGTATTACAGGCGCCATCCTATTTCAGTCTGTGTGTAGGTGATAATATATAGATGAGAGAGTTGCTGAAAAATGTGTTCCTGCTCCTTGTGGATTCATTTGCGTTGACCCAGAATGCAATATTTTCTTAACACTGGCAGCATGCAGCTTTGAAGTTTTCTGCTTATGCAAACATGCCGTGTGCTGCTGGACCAAATTAATCATCGTGAAAGCCATGAAAGCATGAGCTCATAAATCGCAACCACTATTTTTTCTGTTTTTTTTCCTCTCCCTTTTTCTTCTAGGGAAAGAGTCCCTGAGCAGCAGCTCCTCATTTATTACCACACACACATACCGGATTTGTAATAAAATTTCTTTTAAAAATGGCGAATGATTATGTGCTTTCATTAAACATACTGTTTGGTGAGGGAACAACTGTTTTTAGCTGCTATAATGTAAATGATAGCAAGAACTAAATAGTTTTTTAGACAATTCACAACATTAAATACAACTATAAACTGATAGTTACTGATACTTACTGTATGCTGTCGGATAAGAGGAATAAAAGACTTCAGGATGCACTGTTTGGGGTGGAAACTCCACTCTACATGTTGGGCCACATCACACCACCCCATCGTTGACCCCATATTTTCCCTTAACAGCACATCCCATAACATTTTATTCCATATATTTTTTTAAAATGAAAATGTATTACATAAAATAGGTTTACATATTGTGAGTATTTAGGAGTTTGACTATATTAATATATAAAGGAATGCCTTAAGAAGGCAATTTAAAATAAATATGTTTTATGTTCAGTTTTATATTACACTGGTATGGACACAATAATGTGTCAGGAGTTAGTTTTTTCTCTTTTAAAATATTCATGCAATGACGATATCGGTAACCAGATTCAAAAATCAGCCACTGTAAATAACTTCTGTGAGTATAACCCTTACATTACAGCTATGAATCCTAATTTGCATGTTTATAACTTGTTGCTTTATTGTTTCGAGGGTTTTTTTTTGAGGCTGACAGAAAATATCATACATCTGTTGAAACTCGGGAATCGGTAATCAGTAAACTCATGCAGTGAGATGTTTAATACGAATGTCTGTGACATAATTTGCAAATGCCACATGACATGCCAACCTGGTCTCACACTTCATAAAATTGAAAAGTTATGAGGATTATGGTTAGGATTCGGAATGAGGAAAACATTTGTATGAAATCACATAAAATGAAATAAACATTGTCATGAATTTCTCACGAGATCTATTTGGACAAGCGTTCATATGAAATTTGCATTAGATTAAGAATTTAACCCCATATATTAAAACAGAAATACTCTTGACAAATCTTATTGTCATAGCTGGATTTGATCAAATCATTTCATCCTTTTGTCTCTCAATATGGTGGGTCCTCAGAAAGAAAACACAGGAACAAAAAAAAAAGCAGCCTAAATGCTTTCCCTCAAACTCCGGCATGTCATTAGACGTAACACACACTTCCTGAACCCATTGATGGGCGACTGCTCTTCCCAGAACCCGCCCCCCACCGACTTCCATTCCCCACTCTCCTTCCTCGGCAACTCCTTATAGCGCCACTTAAGGAAACCAATTTAGACAAATTCACTAAAATCAATGGCTCACTGTTGGGTGCCCATTGATGTAGAACTGCGCCGAATGAACTTTCCCATGACCACAAATACACTGCACACCTGTTCCCCAGGTAGCCGAACACCTGAAATTTCAGCAAAGGCCCCCGCTATTGAGGAACTGCCATGATAAGGCGGAAATCCGATAATGGAAGCGGATGCCTCACATAAATTTGCCAAAACGGCTTCTGTAGGAAACAAGGAATTTACCCGCGCAGTCGCAAGAGGGAAGTCATTGTGGTAAAGTCCAAAAGTCTGAGTGCACTATCAGGAACTGTTTCAATTCCTCAGTTATCAAAGGCTAATCCGACATTCTCCTCAGATGATCCTCATTATTAAAGAATCCATTTTATAAAATGACGAGAGGTCCTGTTTTTAAGTTGCTTAGATGAAACTGAAATCCACATTTCAAACTGCATTCTCATTGGAGCACATAAGCTCTTAATACACAGTGTTAATTGTTCACATTTTTGTGAGCCCTTGAAGAGCCTTAATGTACGGCTATATATTTCTTAATGTATAGCCTAAATATTAACTTGGCTGTAGATTATTGATTGGTGTTAATCAAGCTATGCTGTCAATAAATGCCGATAAGCTAAGCTCTAAAATTAGAATAAGATGATTCTGGAAAAAACAACGGCTAACAGAAACTTGTTAAGTGTATGCTCTATTAAGCCTAGGTGATAAAATCTTTTTAAAATGATATATTTGTTAAGGAAATCATCAAAAATGTATATAATATTACACAGATTTATACTGCAATTACAACTTTTTACCTCATTACGGTTAGTTATTTTAATGTAACTGTGACTTTTGTGTAATATTTTGTGTAATATTCTGAGTCACAATTGTGTAATATTAACTCACAATCTTGAGGAAAAACTTGAAATTGTGTAATATTAACTTTAGCAATTGTGAGGTAAAAAGTCACAATTATGTAAGTTTAACTTCCAATTATGAGGTAAAAGTAACAATTACTTAATATTAACATGCAGTTGTGAGGTAATAAATCACAACTGTGTAATATTAACTGGCAATCATGAGGCAATAAGTTGCAATTGTGGAATATTAACTTGCAATATTAACTTGCAATTATGAGGTAAAAAGTCACAATTACATAATATTAACTCACAATTGTGAGATACAGTGTTGCAATTATGCAATATTAACTCACAATTGTGAGGTAGAAAGTCACAAATCTGTATATTAACTCGCAATTACGAGGTAAAAAGTCACAATTGCATAATATTAACTCACAATCATGAGATAAAATGTTACAATTGCAAGATAAATCTATATAATATTTTCTCATATGTGGTGGAAATAAACTTGGCTGAAACATTCAAGTTGGGCCATTTCAATATGACATTTTTTTCAAGCTGAATGATACAAGGCAGTGAATTTTGTTTGTCCCAACAACTCTGAGTTTGACACCTATGTCTTATGTACACAATGTCCCTCTTACATCACATATATTCTAGCAAGACATGTTTGATTTCTTAACTTTTCTTCTTAAGTGTAACAAACAAGTGAAGCTTATAGCTGCCAATTTATTATCACGCAAGCTGCATGTCCAAATTATCACACACTGATTTGTTTGACGCAATAACCCCAGTTGTACATAAAAGGTTTAATAATATGCGAGAATATGTCTGTATACATAATATAAATATGCTAATTAAATTGAGAATGTATTATCATGCAAATCCCTTGTAATATACAATTACAATTTACAATTTGTACTTGTACTGGCACCCTGTCCAGGATGTACCCCGCCTTGTGCCCGATGCTCCCTGGGGTAGGCTCCAGGTTCCCACACGACCCTGAAAAGGAGTAAGTGGTGGAAGATGGATGGATGGAATTTGTACATGTACAGAGTGACGAGAAACTATGTATGTGCTGAAGAAGTTTTTAGCTCTGTTTTGTTAAATTTTAAGTGATGGTTTCATTGGAAACAAATGATTTCAGAAACCACATAAGCTAGTCTGTTTGATATGCTGAATAATTCTACCAGACATTTTGAGTGAAGTATGTGAAGACTTAGGCGTGCAATGCTAAAATGGAGGCTGTAAGCTTCCCTAATTGTTAGCTCTGTTAGCAGTGCAATACTAAAGATGCAAAGCAAACATGACTTAAACATTCAAGTATATCTGCGGTACAGAGAAACAGTGTACATTTTGGTACATTTTAGGTTGTAACTATTGTTTTAATGACTAACACCTGATATTGGAGGCAGTTAGCGCATTCCTCTATGCTTTATATGTTATTGTTATTACAGCTGTAATTGAATAAGGACAAATTGCCTTGGAATTTTAGTAGTAAAGAACATATTTGGTTACTTATGACATAAAAACAGTTCTCCAAAAAAAATCTTTTAGATTTTTTTTAAACCTGAGCTTTTGTAGAAATGATAAAATCTGAGTTAGTTACTTATACCTACCATATACCCTTTCATTCATCCATTAAATAACTCATTCTATATTCGAAATGCCTAATGTTAAATAATCATAGGTGAAACTGGTTTTCAGAACAACATATATACATACAAATATTTTAATATTCTTCCTCAGAATTTTTTTGTACTTTTAATTGTGACCTTTCTTTTTTTTTTTTAAACATTTGATTTAACATTCATATAATTATAATTATAATAATGCAGACTGTTACTCTATATAACAATTATTCCATTGTAGGTCTTCCTAAATATTTGGCAATATATACTGTATGGAATGAAATGGTGTTAAATATATTCATTTATATAAAATGAGAGAGAAAAAAAAATATTATTTTTTATCTTAAACATAAACATAAACATATAAATGTGTGCTTATATATTATATGTATTCCATACCTATAGAGCATAATAACATCCTCTTTTTCGATTTTTAAATTTTTTGTCTCTATAGTTCTTATTGTAGTTTTTTTTTTTTTTGCGTTTGTGGCATGTGTGCGCATGTGTGTGTGTTTTGTTGCTTTAGAAATGCCTACAGAAAGGTCTCATATTTTCTCTCGGCCCTTCTCTTTCTGGGTCATACATCATGTAATCCCTCATGAGGGTGCGTAACACACACACACACAAGCACACACAAGCACACACACACACACACACACACACACACACACACACACACACACACACACACACACACACACACACACACACACACACACACACATACAGTCTTTGATGTTGACAGGATGTTAAAGCACTATTAGTAGACACAGAGGATCTTATAGACGGCTTTTATGCACTCTTCTCCCATTTGTTACTCTAACCACTGAATACATAACACACTTGCTGAGTAAATTATGATTTAAAAATGTTTTTTTCTTCATGATCGCTCCAGCAGATTTCCACACTAGCGAGTGATTGCAGACGAACAGCTACTTGGGGAATCATAATTCAACAAAAAAACAAAACATAAACAAATGAAAAAAAGAGAAAATAAATCAAGATGCTCAGATGAGATGATAAAAAAATAGACTTTTTGCTTTCTTTGGAACAACACGACCTTCATTATTTTTAGTCAAATTTATGTTAAAATACATTTTAAACATTTGTTATTTAATTTGCCTGGTGAAAAATGTCAATGTCACTGAAAATGTCACTGCTCAGCACACACACAAATCTGATTGGCTATCACAGCAGCACGCCTCTTTATAATTAATTCATTCAAATCTTTCCGCCCTCTCTCTTTTATTTTTAACGGTTATAGATGACTTGTATGGCATTTTTGCCAGTTATTGATCAGTTTGTCAGAATGGGTAAATAAGTCAAACCCACTGACATGTCTCACCCTGTTTGTTTCAAAGAAAATACACTGACTTAAAAAATCTAATCAAAATCCTCACACTGGTTCATGGGCGCATAAAGATGGGACCACATGACTTCTCAATAGCACATAAGTCCACACACACACACACACACACACACACACACACACACACACACACACACACACACACACACACACACACACACGCATGCACACAGAAGGAGACTGAATGGCATTGCTGGATCCATACAGCTCTTTAAAGAGAGAGATAAGACAGAGAGAGAGAAAGGTCTTATTAGATCTTGTACTCTTGCTGAGTGGTCATCAGGGCATAGTGTCTGGGTGAAAGGCTAATCTCTCTCTCTCTGTCTCTCTCTCGCTCTCTCTCGAAGTGATTCTGCGGATCAATACTTCTCAGGGTGTGCTCTTAAAATTTCCGCTTCACCACACTTTAGTTTGTCCTTATTGGATCGGCGTGTCTTTTTGAATACGTACATAAAAGTCTTTTTGAATACGTACATAAAAGTCTTTTCGTTGGAAGAAGGAATTCATTACCATTCTGAAATACTTGTGTACAGTATTTTCACAGATTCAGAACATCTAGCTAACATGAGCTAACCTGACAGGATTTCTGAAAATGTCAATAATAAACATGAACACAAAAGCATGGAACAAGCTTTTTATACTCCAGGTCATAATGTTGAATAATCCAGGTGGCTAACCCGACAGGATTGCTGATATATGTTTCTGAACCTCACTGCTATTAGATAGCTAACCTAAGCTAAGCTAAGCTGAGCTAACTGAACATTGTTTTCATAGAGGTTTGAATGTTAAATGTCTACTCAGAATTGTTGACAATCATCACTGCAAATAATATCTAGATGGATAAGCTAACTTGACGGGACTGCTGAGGTTTTTTTTTTTAAAGTCAAATTGAACGTTTGTAAACTTCACTGCTAATACGAGTTAGATTGCTAACATTAGCTAACTTTATTAAAAAAAGGCAGATTTTTTTCTGCATCTCTCCATCAACTGTTTGTCAATGAATTGTTCCTATAGAAATGATAGCAGATTAGAATACGTAACTTGTTATGTCGAAATCAAAAGAACACTATTTTGTTATGTCGAGATTATGAGAAAACGAAGTCGAGATCACAAGAAATCAAAAACCCAATAATGCATGGCTGCTTAGGTCTTCCGCTTTCAGTTTTCTCTATGGCTAATCAATGAATCATTCAAATTCAAATTTTATTGATAAATACATAAACACAACCATACATTTCTGATGTTTAAATAATGAAGAAAAATGTCAATGTAGCATTTGATAAAGAATGAAATAATAATACCTTTTCTTGGTAGTGTACTTTGTAGTGCAAACAGCGTGAGTGAATAACCAGATGCTGTCACAGTAGACCAACATGGTTTTTTGTACTATTTCATTGTTTTGGGACTTGTGTGTGGGAGTTGTATGGAGGGTTGGTGGGATTTTGGTGGAGACAGAGCTACAAATCAAAGCCTTTAAGACCAGCCATCTGCGCATATTCACTTTCTTGGGTGGAATTGTATGAAGCAGAAACTTTTATGTTAGTTCAACACACGGTTTCACACTGCTCCACCTACCTTGTGCCTGACGTTGTAAAAGTTCTCTATTTTAGAACAATGCTGAAGGAATCAAATATTTGTGTTTGTCTTTCCCGTACATACATTTCTCTATCTAATGTACACTACAGTATATGGGCAAAAATTTGTGGACACCTGAACATCACTGTCATACTGTATGTGGGTTCTTCCCAAACTATTGCCACAAACTTGGAAGCACGCAATTGTATAGAATATCTTTGTATGCTGTAGCATTGCAATTTTCCTTCACTGGAACTAAGGATCCCAAACCTGTTCCAGCATGGCTGTGCACCAGTGCACAAAGCAAGGATCATGAAGACATGGTTTGAGACAAGGTTGGAGTGGAATTACTCAAGTGGCCTGCACAGAGCCCTGACCTCAACCCCACTGAACACCTTTGAGATGAACTTCAACACCGAATGCACCCCAGGACTCCTCACCTGCTCCTCAGTGCATGAATGAAAACAATTCCCCACAGCCACGCTTCAAAATCTACTGGAAAGCCTTCCCAGAAGAGAATAGGTTATTATAACAATAAAGGCAGACCAAATCTGGAATAGGATGTTCAAGAAGCACATACAGTGGATCCAGAAAGTATTCACAGCACTTCACTTTTTCCACATTTTGTTATGTTACAGCCTTATTCCAAAATGGATTAAATTCATTATTTTCCTCAAAATTCTACAAACAATACACAATAATGACAACATGAAAGAAGATTGTTTGAAATCTTTTCAAATGTATTAAAAATAAAAACAAAAAATAAATGCACAAGTACATAAGTATTCACAGCCTTTGTCATGACACTCAAAATTGAGCTCAGGTGAATCCTGTTTCCACTGATCATCCTTGAGATGTTTCTACAACTTTATTGTAGTCAGGTGTACCACACCTGTGGTAAATTCATTTGATTTGACATGATTTGGAAAGACACACCTGTCTATATAAGGTCTCACAGTTAACAATGCATGTCAGAGCACAAACCATGAAGTCCAAGGAATTGTCTGGAAATGTCCAAGACAGGATTTTATCGAGGCACAGATCTGGGGAAGGGTACAGAAATATTTCTGCAGCATTGAAGGTCCCAATGAGCCCAGTGGCCTCCATCATCTGTAAGTGGAAGAATTTTGGAACAGCAGGACTCTTCCTAGAGCTATCCACCCGGCCAAACTGAGTGATCGTGGAGAAGGGCGTTAGTCAGGAAGGTGACCGAAAACCCGATAGTCACGCTGACAGAGCTCCAGGGTGTGTCTGTGGAGAGAGGAGAACCTTCCAAAGAACAACCATCTCTGCAGCACTCCACCAATCAGGTGTTTATGGTAGAGTGGCCAGACGGAAGCCACTCCTCAGTAAAAGGCACATGACAGCCCACCTGGAATTTGACAAAAGGCACCTGAAGGACTCAGACCAAGACCAAGCCAAAGATTGAACTCTTTGGCCTGAATGGCAAGCGTCATGTCTGGAGGAAACCAGGCACCAGTAATCACGGGGCCAATACCATCCCCAATACTATCCCTAAGCATGGTGGTGGAAGCATCGTGCTGTGGGGATGTTTTCCAGCGGCAGTAACTGGGAGACTAGGCAGGATCATCCTTGATGAAAACCTGCTCCAGAGCGCTCTGGACCTCAGACAGGGGCGAAGGTTCATCTTCCAACAGGACAACAACCCTAAGCACACAGCCAAGATAACAAAGGAGTGGATACAGGACAACTCTGTGAATGTCTTTGAGTGACCCAGTCAGAGCTCAGACTTGAACCCGATTGAACATCTCTGGAGACATCTGAAAATGGCTGTGCACCGATGCTCCCCCTCCAACCTGATGGAGCTTGAGAGGTCCCTCAAAGAAGAATGGGAGACACTGCTCAAAAATAGCTGTGCCAAGCTTGTAGCAACATACTCAAAAAGACTTGAGGCTGTAATTGGTGCCAAAGGTGCTTCAACAAAGTATTGACAAAGGCTGTGAATACTTATGTACATGTGCTTTTTTTGTTTTTTATTTTGAATAAATTTGCAAAGATTTCAAACAAACTTCTTTCACGTTGTCATTATGGTGTTTGTAGAATTTTTAGGAAAATAATGAATTTAATCCATTTTGGAATAAGGCTGTAACATAACAAAATGAGGAAAAAATGAAGCGCTGTGAATATTTTCCAGATGCACCGTATTGGTGTGATGGTCATGTCTCCACATACAGTACAGTCCTCTCTGAAACTACTGAAACTGTAATTCATTTGTTCGTGCTATACACCGAAGACATTGGGTTTGAGATCAAAAGATGGTTATGAGACGAGAGTATAGTATTTCCGCTAGAATTTCTTGCTATTTAAATCAAGATGTGTTAAACAACATAAAACATTTTGTATCAGACCACCCGATATTTAGGTGAGCAAAGTGTAGGAACAGATAAGTCTGACGTTAAGTAAATAACACTTAATTTTTGGTTGCATATCCCTCGTATCTTCCCCAGAAGAAAATCATAAAATTTACATAGAGTTTTAGATGATCAGAACATGTTCCATAAATAAATGCAAGATGCACATGCATATACAAAATAATGATAATAAAAAAACAACAACAACTGGATGTTACATACAGTATCTCACAAAAGTGAGTACACCCCTCACATTTTTGTAAATATTTAATTATATCTTTTCATGTGACAACATTGAAGAAGTGACACTTTGCTACAATGTAAAGTAGTGAGTGTACAGCTTGTGTAACAGTGTAAATTTGCTCTCCCCTCAAAATAACTCAACACACAGCCATTAATGTCTAAACCTCTGGCAACAAAAGTGAGTACACCCCTAAGTGAAAATGTCCAAATTGGGCCCAAAGTGTCAATATTTTGTGTGGTCACCATTATTTTTCAGCACTGCCTTAACCCTCTTGGGCATGGAGTTCACCAGAGCTTCACAGGTTGCCACTGGAGTCCTCTTCCACTCCTCCATGATGACATCACGGAGCTGGTGGATGTTAGAGACCTTGTGCTCCTCCACCTTCGGTTTGAGGATGCCCCACAGATGCTCAATAGGGTTTAATAGGGCAAAGAAGTTTGATCATGTCACCCCAATTTTAGCATCACTTCACTGGCTCCCAGTCCGTTTTAGGATTCATTTTAAGGTTTTGATTTTTGTTTTTAAAACTCTTAATAATCAAGCTCCTTCATATCTTGTGGATCTTCTTAAGCCACATTGATCAAACCGATGTCTAAGATCTTCAGATAGCTTTCTTTTGCATGTCCCTCGTTCTCGGTTAAAAACAAAGGGGGATAGAGCTTTCGCTGTTGCCGCCCCCCGTCTATGGAATCAACTGCCACTGGACATCCGCCTTGCACCTTCCATTGCTATCTTTAAAAATAGGATTAAAACACATCTTTTCTACCAGGCTTTTTGATATAATTTTCATTGTTTAAACTGTTTTTTTATTGATTTTTCTACTGTCTTTTGTCTGTTTTACTTTGTTTTAATTCAATTTCTATTTTATTTTCTGTACCCTGTTCAGCACTTTGGTCAGCGTTGCTGTGTGAAATGTGCTTTATAAATAAATTTTACTTACTTACTTACTTATTCCATCACCCTCAGCTTCTATAAGGCAGTGGTCTTTTTGGAGGTGTGTTTGAGGTTGTTATCATGCTGGAATACTGCCCTGCGGCCCAGTTTCCGATGGGAGGGGATCATGCTCTGCTTCAGTATGTCACAGTACATGTTTGCAGTCATGTTTCCCTCAATGTACTGTAGCTCCCCATTGCCAGCAGCACTCATGCAGCCCCAGACCATGACACTCCCACCACCATGCTTGACTGTAGGCAAGACACACTTGTCTTTGTACTCCTCACCTGATTGCAGCCAAACACACTTCACACCATCTGAACCAAATAAGTTTATCTTGGTCTCATCAGACCACAGGACATGGTTCCAGTAATCCACGTCCTTAGTCTGCTTGTGTTCAGCAAACTGTTTGCGGGCTTTCTTGTGCATCATCTTTAGAAGAGGCTTCCTTCTGGGACGACAGCCATGCAGACCAATTTGATGCAGTGTGCGGTGTATGCTCTAAACACTGACAGGCTGACCCCCCACCCCTTGAACCTCTGCAGCAATGGTGGCAGCACTCATATGTCTATTTCCCAAGAAAAACCTCTGGATATGACGCTGAGCACGTGCACTCAACAGCTTTGGTCAACCATGGCGAGGCCTGTTCTGAGTGAAACCTGTCCTGTTAAACCGCTGTATGGTCTTGGCCACCGTGCTGCAGCTCAGTGTCAGGGTTTTGGCAATCTTCTTATAGCCTAGGCCATCTTTATGTAGAGCAACAATTCTATTTTTCAGATCCTCAGAGAGTTCTTTGCCATGAGCTGCCATGTTGAACTTCCAGTGACCAGTATGAGGAGTGTGAGAGCAATGACACAAAATTTAACACACCTGCTCCCCATTCACACGTGAGACCTTGTAACACTAACAGGTCACAAGACACCGGGGAGGGAAAATGGCTAATTGGGCCCAATTTGGACATTTTCACTTAGGGGTGTACTCACTTTTGTTGCCAGCGGTTTAGACATTAATGGCTGTGTGTTGAGTTGTTTTGAGGGGACAGCAAATTTACACTGTTACACAAGCTGTACACTCACTACTTTACATTGTAGCAAAGTGTCATTTCTTCAGCGTTGTCACATGAAGAGATATAATCAAATATTTACAAAAATATGAGGGTTGTACTCACTTTTGTGAGATACTGTATATGTTTTACATTTATATTCTGATCTTACAGAACATAATTTGTGCATTACATTATGTTTGTAAGTAACCTAATGTTTTTGGGGTTTTTTTTTGGAAGTCATATAGTTATGTTTTCAATTGATTTAAAAAAAATCTTTCACATGTTAATAGTTCTATACCATAGCCCCAAATAACTAAAAGGCATTTAATTACAATCCACGACCTGTACTTTCTCAGTCATCTGCTTACTTCTCTCTAAATATCAGCATCATTATCCACTGGCCACAAACAGAGAGATCGGAAATCCCATTTTGTCATCCTGCTCAAGCTGTGATTAGATGTTGCAGAATGACAGCCCTTGATTTGAGCTGGTTAGTAGGATGATTTGTTTAATTCCATGAAAGTAGATTTTTAGGTACATTCAGGGTTTAATTAGCTCCAGCGTGTGGTGTGTGATGGCTCAGCCTTTGGCCTGATTACTGTGAATGTTGAGTATTTCCTGTCTGTAAGTTCACATATGGATCGAGTAAGGACTACTGTTTCTCTCCTCAGCATTTTTCATTTACTTTTCACAAAGCGAAAAACTCCCATAGACTACACAGTTTTTCCCTCAAAGACCCGTTCTTCTTTTTTAACTGATATGAAGGTTTGTATCCTGATACTAGTACTGATATAGATACTTTTACAAGCTTTCTTTAAATATAAATCTCTATTTTAGATAAATATTACAGATGTGGGTTTTTATGTTAAGCCGTGCGAGTTTTACTGAAGTTATTATGGTCTCTCATAAATATGTAAAATATATAACAGCACTTTGCCATTCTATATACGTATATCATACCATCGTTGTTGTTTTTTTTATGGTGCATAGTTGTGCTGTTGAACTGTCTTTGGCAGGAAGTGCAAGCGATACAAGCATTTACTCTAATGGTAATCTTAAAGGAGCCAAAAGGTGATTTATAAAGCTAATGTCAGATTAATACAGCATGTGTCTGATAAAATCATCTTGGTTTTTGATTACAAGACTAATATAACTGTTGGAAAAGCAATGAAATGTCTTTTAAATGAGTAAAGGTAGATTAGATTTTATTTTTCATTTGGACTGTTGAGATCCTAAAGAGTGGCAAGTGTACTTTTTCACATCTAGACCGTGCAGAATCAGAGACAGAAGCATTATGACTCACTTTTGAGATTCAAAATTACTCCAATTTTGTCTAATTACTTGTCTAATTGTCTAAAATGTCTAATTACCTGTTTAACTGAATGAGCTTATTGATTCATTTATTCATCACTTAGAATTAGACCATAGACACAATCTACAGTATAACAGCATATAAAAGCAATCTATAACAATCACCAACAGTAATGTTTTTTGTTTAAAGGTTTCACAGTACTTGCTGACTATATTTTAAGTCTAAGAAAGAAGTTATTTTTGTATGATTACATTAACACAAAGTATTTTTACAGTTTAGACTACTTTTTGTATACTATTGGTGTTTAATTTCCTAAGAACTGCAGTGATTATAAAACGGTGCTGTAATTAAATGGCATGACGGTGGTTCGGTGCTTGGCCCCCTTAAATAGTGTATTAAATCTTGAGATTAAATAAGAAACGTTAGGTCTCTTTCCAGTTTGTTGTCTCTATTGAAAGGCGTAGACCATGTCTAATGGTGTACAGTAAGAACACCAAAGCAAAAGTTTTCTTTTCCACTTCCACTGAGGCTATTATAGGTAACAAGTAAGGAAAGTTTATAAGCACATAGTTTATAGTTTAGTATCTTGCCTTCATGCCTAAATCATCACAAGCTCTCTTCAGTTATTTAGTGGGAAATCTCCGCTCTAGGATACCGACCTTTTCTCATTGTGCAAATTGGCGGTGAGAAATCCTACACAGCTGAGAACAATCACTGTTTAAACTCTCAGCTATGTTATTTAGCCACTTTTCTAAGGCACTGTTGGGCTTCTTAGATTTGGCAGGAGGTGTAGTTTATATCAGATTCTGTTGGCTAAATCAGTCAAGCCCTTTGAAAAGTCTACCTCCCTGATGTCCTGTATCAAATAGAAGTACATTAACATACAGAATCAAATCTCAAACCGACTCTTAAATCATTTCATGGACACTTTATAGATGACAAAAGCTCACATGTTAAAAACCCATCTAATAATATCTTTCTGTTATTTTTATACTGTAAATAAAGGAATGGTAGTGAACTTGAATTGCACTTCTGTATTTTTTTTCAATAGTAAACAGACATGTTCAAAAGATTATCATACACAAATACCTAAAAATGATTATATATCATTTTCATTTTGCCCTGCTTTAGACATTAAATTGTGTACACTCACATTCCCACCTCTGTGTATTACCATGGCGAGAATCCAGGTGTGATAAACTTTTCAGCATAAAGAAAATAAAGCAAGGGAGGGGTGAAAGGAAATAGAAAAGACAAGAACAACACCAAGAATATGTTAATGTCCAGAAAAGTTTCCCTCCTGCTTGTTGTGTGTTTAAAGAAAATATGAAGGTTCTTTGTCCAGGTGGCTGCTGTTTCATGTTGGCCGTAATACGATCAGACACTAACGCAGAACAGCTGCTTTTGGAAATGAAAAAACTTTAAAAGTTAATTGTCTGATTAGTTATGGTAATCTCTCTTTTTAACTGCAATAACTATGGAGACTGTACAGCAAATCTAAATCAAATCACAAAATACAGATGTTCCTTTGATGGGCCAAGGCAAAACAGAAATTTTACAACCCGTAAATACCTAAACTAAAAAATCAAAATGTATACTGTATATATGGTATATACTGTATGTATAGGCTATAGCCGATATTATAAGTACATCAGTTTAGCTAAATGAGCCAGATACAGTCAGTTCCATAGGTATTTGGACAGTGAAAATTTGGGTAATTTTGCCTCTGGACACTACCACAATTTAATAATAATAATAATAATAATAATAAACTTTATTTTATAAAGCGCCTTTAAAGTGGCTTCTCAAAGCGCTGATTGAGTGCTTCATTTCAAATTTAGATTTGAAATGAAGCACTCAAGATGTGGTTGAAGTGTAGACTTTCAGCTTTAATTCAAGGGGTTTAACAAAAAATGTTCCGTCTAGGTATTACAGCCATTTATTACAGACTCGTTCCATTTTCACAGGCTCAAAAGTAATTAGACAAACTAACATAATGATAAATATTAAGATACTTGGATGCAAATGAACACCTGAAGTATGGAACCCATGGACATCACCAAATGTGAAATTTAAAAGCTGCTCAATTGGGTTGCAGTCCACATATATTTAAGAATAGTAAATTTCTTTGCCTTAAGATGCCCTTGTTTTCACAGTCCATTTGGGGTAATTATTCATCTGTACTGTGAAGCGCTGTCCTATCAGTTTTGCTGTATTTAACTGAATCTAAACAGAAAGTACAGCTCTATACAATTCATAATTCATCCTGCTACTTCTATCAGCAGTTACATCATCAATAAACATCAGTGAAGCAGTTCCATTGGCAGCCATACAAGCCCATGCCATAACACTTCCTCCACCATGTCTGACAGATGATGTGGTATGCTTTGGATCACGGTTAATACCATATTTTTGTTAAATGCCTTGAATTAAATTTGAAAGTCTGCACTTCAATCACATCTTAATTGCTTCATTTAAAATCCATTGTAGTGGTGTACATAGGCAAAATAACAAAAATTGTATCACTGTCCAAATACTTATGGACCTGATTACAGATACCATTACACACTGTGAATGTGTCCCAAAAGATGCCTTTTATCTTTATATATATATATATATATATATATATATATATATATATATATATATATATATATATATATATATACTGTAGACTTGTCCCAAACCACATGTTAAATTCTCTATATGGAACCAATAAATACAATATCACTCTCTGAATGTGTAATGCATCACACTACACACACTATTCACTTTAATATCCACATAAACACTTTCATGGCGGTCTAACCGTCATCAAGTGTCACTTTACAGGCCAGATAAATAACATTATCAGGTCCTCTAGAATCCACACTCTCTATTCACTAATATAGGCCACAAAAATACCACATCACCAGTCCACTTTGGATGTGTTCCAAATGTCACACTATACGCCCTATAGGCCAAAAAAACAACTCCATCTCAGTCTCACCATCATCCGTGTACTGTGGATGTGTCCCAAACCACTTAAATACTATTTACAGGTCCTCAGTGGATGTGCACTAAACCACCCACCCTCATCACTATATAGACTGCGTGAAACTGAAACTGGACAGTTGAAGACAGGAAAAAGACCAGGAAATGTTTTTCAATCCTAAACTGTCCCGTTTCTGTGAGCCTGTACACTATGCAGCCTCCTGTAGATTCCTGTTCTTTGTTTTCTGCTGATGAAGCCCATCTGCCACAAGGTTCGATGTGCTGTGCATTCTGAGATGCTTTCCTTCTCCCCATGGCTGTAAATAGTCAAAACGTTTACATGGACAACAATAATGCGATTTTAACCCGATTAAGACCATACTCTGATTAAGAAACTACCATGTAAACAGTGATTATTGATGACCTTAGTTCGACTACAGTCATACTCGAAGTAAACACAAATCGAATTAAGACATGTGGAGTATTCCTATTTTAGTCGCATTATCATAGTATACTAAGGACTACGTTTACATGGACAGCAGTAATCTAATTATTGACCTTATTCTGAATAGGACAATATTGTGATTAAGGTGTTTAGATGAGTCGCGTTTACAATATTCCTTTCATGTTCCTGTTTTACATGTTATAGAACAGAGATCAATTAAAGGCACACATCATTACATCCCCACGCCACATGTATATTAAAATACAGTTCGTCTTCATTAAGGTACCGTATACAGTTTTGGGTATTTCCTTTTTAATTTTACGAAAGCATTAATTGCAATTAATTATTTGTCGTGCTATATGTGCAAATAGATGACGACTACTTGAAGCTGTGGGCTGCATCTGTACTTACCTACTATATAGTAGTCAAGATACGTGTATTTCACCTACTATATAGTAGGCAAGTATGCGGTTTTGGACGCAGCCGCGCTCTCTTGTTTGCCGTCAAACGGTTGAGCACTGCCGTGTGTGAATGTGTCCTGTCGCAAAATGCGACAGTATGGTTAAGGTGTGTACATGTCTGTAATACACGTCAATAATGCGACTAAAATAAGAATACTCCACACGTCTTAATTCGATGTGTGTTTACTTTTGAGTATGACTTTAGTCAGATTACAGTCATCAGTTATCGCTGTTTACATGCTAGTTTCTTAATCAGAGTATCGTCTTAATTGGGTTAATATCGGAATATTGTTTGTCCATGTTAACTTACTGATAGATATGCACACACTTTAATCACACTATTAATGTCGTGTGGGAGTTTTCGATGCATTTGGGGCCGTAATGACGTGTGCCGTTAATCGATCTATGTTCAAGAACATGTAAAACGGGAACATGAAAGGAATATTCTAAACGCGACTCATGTAAACACCTTAATCACAATATTGTCTTATTCAGAATTAGGTCAGAAATTAGATTATTGCTGTCCATGTAAACGTAGTCAGAGATCATTTGAGTTACCATAGTCTTCCTGTCAGCTTGTTTTTACCATTCCTCTCCTGTTTCATGAACAAGGTGTCTCCGCTTGCAAAACTGACACTTGTTGGATGTTTTCAGTTTTCTTGTGCCAGTTTGGGTAAATTCACAAGTGTGAAAATCCCAGCAAATTTCTGAAATACTCAAACCAGCCCATCTGACACTGACAACCATGCCATAGTCACTCTGAATTCCTCAAATTTGATGTGAACAATAACTGAAGTTCTTGACCTGTATTTTGCATGGGCTTGCATGTTAGGGTGTTGAACAAATAATTGCATGAACATGCAGGTGTACAGGTGTTCCTAATAAAGTGACAATAGAGTGAGCGTGAATACCATTATCATGTCCTCTGTGGGTGTTCTCCAAACCACACGACCGCTTCACTATAAAGTCCACTTAAGCATTATAACAAACACATCATCAATCCATTATGGAGGTGTCCCAAACCACACAGGGTTTTTACAATGTACAATGAAGTCAAATTTTCTCAAATTTTACTGGTTAAAACTTTAAAGAAAAAAGAGTTTGAGGAATACTAAGCATGGCAGCAGACATTACTGAAAGAACTGTGGGGAAATGAGACTTGTATTTAAGTGTTAAAGCTGTTCTTACAAGGCCCATATGCTCACTTAACCTCACACAGACATACACTTGGGTATAGTATCTCTCTCTCTCTCTCTCTCTCTCTCTCTCTATCTATCTATCTATCTATCTATCTATCTATCTATCTATCTATCTATCTATCTATCTATCTATCTGTCGGCTTGTTCATCTTAACGTCAGTAACCAGATCTCCGAACATCTCCAACACGGCGAAAACATGTCCATCGATCACGTCAATAACAGCGCTATCGATCACAGACAGTCCGCACTAATCAAATCGCCTGCTGGTTTGTTTGAAGTTAAAAAAATTAATCTGCTCTGCTTTCGGACTTTAGCTCGGCGGTTACACGGAAAGCCAGAGTGTTATTTGTATTGTTACGTTTACATTAAGTCCATGTTAATTGCATCAGCTCTGGCGGTAATGGCCCTCCCTGAGAAAATTGCAATCATGTGTGGAGCGTAATGCCCAAACTTAATTAATCTAATCTCGTTGTGTTCCATTATAGCAGCACTTTATCATTTTAAACAGATGGAGCACGAAGAAACGAAGAACCAAGAGCGGCGTCTTCTTTCCCGCCGGTTCTTCAACGGCATAAAACACACACACACACACACACACACACACTCTCTCTCTCTCTCTCTTCTTGACATGTGTGAGAGAAAGCATATTCCTAATAAAAGAGGTAAAAATCTGTAACATGAATTTATAAATCATTATTACTGTGTTTATCATCCTGTGTCAATGCAAAGGGTTGCACTTTTAATAATGGCTCCAGTAACCTCAAATTGTAGTATAGGAGGAAATGAAGGAGGAAGTGATGTCATCTTCCACTTGGGTGAGCAGCACAAGTGTTAAAAGAAGAAGATCAATAAGGTCTGATCATTTAAAGATTGATTTCTGGACACAAAATTCTGCCACTTCATTACAAGTGGGGTTTAAAATGAATAACATGATGCCAGTGATCGGTCTGTACAGGATTTCACTGAGTTTTTTTTTGTGATTG